>CABFVX010002069.1:48084-129354 GCA_902151425.1 Timema shepardi | reverse complement strand
CCCTGTTCATATTTGGTAACAGTTTGACTGCTCGACAAGTCGAAACTCGTATCGACGTGTAAGGGAACGGAAAGTTTTTGCATGAATAAAACAAGATATTACAAAATATATATTTATTAAACATTAAAGGTTTTACAGACATATATTAAATGTTTCACAGACATCATACATAATATTTAATATACATTATTACAGGAATGTCGCATATATTCGTTCATACGTTTTTCTACAGTGTCTCTTAGATATATTAGTAAAATTATTTTTAGTTCCCAATAGAGCATGTAATAGTCCAACCCAACGACCTGAAGTGTATAGTAGGTAGAAATGATAAGGTCCAGGCTTATGATGTGCGTTTCCACCTAGGCTGTTCGAGATCAATGACATCTACTGATTCATTAGTGTGCCGCATACTTTCATGACGAGTATGTCGAGCAAATCGTTGCAATGGCGTGTGACGGGTGCCGACTATATGACATGGCATGTGCCATCAGTATAGACGGTGTAACTTTGACACGTCGCCCTAGAAGGTCACCTTCAGTAAGGTGAAACTTAAAGTGAGGGAGTTCAGGGATAGCCATAATTCTAAACCCGTGTCTGAAATGGACCAAATTGACCCTGAGCTTTGTGCCGTTCATAAAGTGTTTATCTTGGATAAACACGTCACCATGTAGATACCCCAAAAGATCAACCGTCTTACTTTTGCGGTGAGACTGCGATGGGACTCAAAACCCTTGTTGCCAGCGTTAGCCTCCTCAAAGGTTCCGGGGCTGTCTGCGAACCACAGACCACAAGTCGAATGTGTTCTTTTGGTGTCACTGTTCTAATTGAGCATCGTCTCATGTACGCTATATAGGCATACGCTTATCTGGGCGGTGAGACTAGTTTTTGGTTTAAAAACACATCCACCTGTGAGAATAGTGAATGCAACCAGTTTTTGACGGGAGCGATCTAATCCACTTTGTTGAAAGCGCCACCGTCGGGTTTCATGATAGCCACCCTGAGATAGAGCATGTTCTGTGAGAGATCGATATATAAATCACCTTGACCGGTAACGGTAAATTCGATGGGCAAATCATCGGTGAGGGAAGAGACAGGTTTGTACTGGAGCCATTGCCCACTTTCAAGACTGGTTTGCGTGGGTGAGACGGAAAATAGATCTAGTTCACTGCTGGCACACACGCAGGACTGGTGGTGTAGAAACGACATTTCAACTAAAAATATCTACCACTTCTTTCTTGACCTTTTCACGTCGTGCAATGACATAAGACAGACGTCGGTGCTTCTAATGACGCCCTTTATAGCCTAAGCTGGTCATCAGTGCGTCGATCTTCTGCTCCGCATTGCGTTTCAGGTTTGTTCCAGCCTCGCAAACACGCAGGGGTAGAGCCTCATTGAAAGGACGATGCTGATTGGCAACGCCGTTGAGCACGTTGATACTAATATGGAACGCCGGTTTTCCAATTGCTTTGGCGCCACTTCTCAGTAAAGGTACAACGTTCTTGAGAGGGCCACTGAAAAAACTTCCTATCCCATGCACGTGTTGATAGGAAACACCGTGGAAGATCGAAGATATTCCTGTTCCATACTGGTTGACGTAATATCTTTGGTAGGGACAGTTCATGTTGATCAGCGTTGAGAATGAAGTTTCACGCTCTCTTTCCAAACTCAAATAGTACAGATTCACAAGTGTCTGTTCTTATATTTATTTCCAGGCTTTCCATTTCCCTTCTAAGTACGGGCACGTAGTGTAAGGGATCATAGCTAATTGTCTTATGTATGCCGTAGAGATATTTTGTGTTGTTGATATCGACGATACGTAAAAGCTGTGCCACAATGTCACCCACGGGATGAGGATCAACGATATCCGTGTAGATGTACATTAGCGAGGGCAAGCTCAATAGAATGTTGGCAGCGTACGGTGACTTTGAGACTATGCTTAGATTAGTCAGAGGATCGAAACCAAGCTGTAGACTTAGTTGACTTGATAGAGTCAGCAGCTGTTTATTTGGTGAAGTAGAAACAACGTCCACTTTTTTTGGGGTGTTCGTGTACTTTAATACAACTTCAGAATCGCCTTTAAACGCTTATACTTCGTTTAGGGCTTTGATCAATTCATGGATAGTGCTGTAGTTTCCAGGAGGGATGTGATCCTTGAATATTTGTTCCACACCGTAAGTATTCACCCAGTTGTACCATATAATATTTTGGCCTTCGGGAATGGTGGTGAAAGAACACGGATATTAGAATTCGGCGACAGCGTCATCCCACTGGCCGTTGAGTGTAAGATGGTAGGGTAGTTGAGTGGTAAAATTTGTGAGAGTATTTTTCGGGAAATATGCCATAAAGCTGTTGCTTGGTAAAGTGATGTAAAATTGGTCCTTCATGGTAGGGTGCGGACGTAACTGGCAGGAAGCCAATAATGAAACTTGGTGGGGTAACCTTTCCAATGCACGTACACTTTCTTTCTGCTACCTTTAACATTGACACGTAGTATTTTATCAAATTTAAAAGTTTCGGAAAGACGTACGCGTTGCAATTTGGGTTCGTAAAACGTTTCCTCCACCTCCTTGTCAATATAAGTCAACCAGTAGACGATTGGTTGTCGCAACACGACACTGCTGACTTTGAAAATGTCATTCCTACAATTGCTTTAGTAGCCCTTTTCAAATAGAATTTAGGATTTGATAATACTCACCGCATCACCAACTTTCATTTTTGGCTTACTATACGAGTTTGGGCACCGTTTTCCATAGAAATAATCTCTGTCTTGAAGCACGTTGATTTCTGAAACGCCTGCTGGAGCCATCTTGATAATGGTATGTTTTGTGACGTTGTAAGCGTCGACGAGATGTTGGAGGATGTCCACATACCGATACGTGTTATTTTTGGTAAAGTAATGCCACATATACCCTTTCAGAGTTATATTGAATCGTTCCATGAAATTTGCCTTCACAACCGGATTATAAGTGGTGTAGTAGTGCATGGCTTCTTGTTTGAGAAATTTCCGGACTAGACGTGCGGTGAACTCTTCCCCCTTGTCCGTATATAAACTTAGAGTTTTACGGCCACTTTGTTTGAAAATATCACGAAAGGTGTCTCTTACGTCACTCCCCGTCTTGGATGGAAGCGTCCTCGTATAGACCATCTCGTTAAACACGTCAATGACGATGAGCAAGTACACTACACCATCGTTGCATTTTCCGAGATTTCGCATATCGTTGGGATCGGCTTGCTAGAGATCGTCAATGTTTGAAACCACGTACTTGTTTCGTGGAAACTTTTTTATCACCAGTTTGTGTAGGGTACCAGCGTCCTGTGCATGAAGCAATTCTCGTAATTTGTTGAGAACTTTCTTGGACATCATTATGAGCGACGCCACCCTTGAAAACCCTGCAGGATGAGAAAGGACGTAGTAGATGTCGGCTATCCGGTCCATTAAGCTCGTAATAGCAGCCAACTGTTTTCGTCCACACTTTACGGTTTATTCATCTTAAGGCGTTGCGATGGTGTAAGCGGTTTGGGTACGGACGTCGGATCTCTAAAGGGTGCCAAAAGTTTCGAATTTACAATAAATTCTTTCGGAACGTTTATTTTTTGAAGCGCTGTAAGAAATTCTCGCCACCCAGATGGCTCACTGTGTCTTCTTGCTCTGAACAGATCGTTGACTAAATCCACAATATTGGATACACGTAGAGTCGTATCGTGAATACTCACTTCCCCGTTTTCGTTCCAAGAGATACCATCTTGGAAAATAATATGTTTTAGTAAAAATTCAGCTTTTTTACGTGCCTGAACTGGTACAGTATTGAGTACAGCAGGGATGGGAAGTACAGACACTTCAGGGGTGGTTGTAGTGGTGGCAATTTCAGGTGATGGAGGGCGTTGACTAAAGTGCTGATAACGCCGTAGCACTTGTTGGTATAAAGTCCATTTAGACTTGTCGTCAAGTTGTGAAGCGAGGAATTTTTTTTTCATTTCCTTGTCCAGCTCGGAGACCATTAGATATGTGGTCAATGCCACTTGTTGGTGGTGTTGTTCATAACCCTGTAATGTTTGCGGGAACAACAATATCATCTTTTTCGTGTGTTCCATTATCTACTTGTTGAATAAGGAACCGAGGACACCGCTTATTAAAGGGGGTGAAAGTAGGGGTAGGAACGTTCCTCCTTTCTGAACGAGTAGTGATCTCTTCTTCTTCCAGCACTCTCCTCGTTTGACTAGCTTGCGCAACACCTGCTTGTGAGCACGTAACTTTGTTGTAGGCATAGTCGCAAACAGAGTCAATCAGTTTCTTATCGGCCATTTTCAGCTGTGGGTTCATGCGATACATCGCACGTAGCAGAGGGGCTTGCTTCAACACTTTGGAACTCATGGTTATGAAATGATCTCTAATCGGGAAGTGTCGGTGTTTTTATAGCTTTTGCGTGGTAGGTACACGCATCACCCAACAGTTGTGCGGGTTCTAGACTTGGCTCAAACACCGTCTCCCTGTCTTGGTGGCAGTGCTCCTGTAGTGAGGTTATGGGGTCTCACAGCTGGTGGTGGTGGTGGCAGGATTAAGCCGCTATTCACACCCTACATTTGAACTATAACAAAAAAGCACGTGTCAAAATAAACACTTTAAATAAAAATGTTCCAAACACATTTTCTGCCAACTACCATGTATTTTCTCGCTTTAAAATAATACCACAAAATATAAAATACTTTTAAATTTCAATCTACTTTCGGTATTAATATAATATGTTACAATTTTTCCGAAACATAATTACTTGAACTGATACCAACATTCTCATTTAACATAATTTGTTCCAAACATATTTTTTGTAAACTATCACGAATTTTTTCTCTTTAAAATAATACCACAAAATATACAATACTTTTCAATTTCAAACTACTTTCGGTATTAATATAATATGTTAAAAACTTTCCAAAACATAATTGCTTTAACTGATACCAACATTCGCAAAGTGTGTGTATTAAATGCACTTGGACCCTAAAACATGTACAAAATGCAGTAAAGGGCAGTTAATTTATCACTATCAAAGATTAAACCTACATTTTCGCCCCTGTCAGGGAATCTAGCCCGGGACCCTTGGCTCAGCAAACCAATATATAGGTTTTTTCTCTATTTTTAATAATCGGCTAAGGAAACAATTTAATTTACCCGATTAGTTATTATTATGCCAGTATATACTTAAAACATATTGTATAACTAGATCTAATCCATCCTCCGTTTTAAAATCATATAATTTGGCATCAAAGCGCAATTTATTTTCGGCTCTAAATTGAAATGCAATGCCATCTGTCATTTTGATAAGTAACAATGTTTACCTGTAGGAAATTTTCTACTCTAAAGTGACTTGCAATACTATATGTTATTTCGTTTAGTAACCAAGTTTACCTACAAAATGTTTTCGACTCTAAAGTGACTTGCAATTACATCTGTTATTGAGATAAGTAACCAAGTTTACGACACCGTGCTAATTATTGAATAAATCTAGCTTTAAATAAGGTATTGGGGGAAATCATGTCTTAACACAGATCGGTAAAAATAGATATTGATGCTAGAGTGGTAATTTTTAATGGTCAGAATTAAGTTATTTATTGCTAGAAATAATTTTGTTTTAGAATTAAATAAAGCAATTTTTTCCATTGAATATTATAATTTAATTTAAATTCGTTACTGTGTTCCAGCCTAAATCTCGGGTCACTTTTTATTCATAAAATGCGAATAACTTAAAGATTAGGACATCCACAAATCCAGCCCACTCTCTGTTAATTTATCAGACCGACATTTTTTAGCCGTGTCGGGAATTGAACCCGGGACCGATAGTTTAGTATACAGATATGTTATCGAATGCGCTAAGGTGGTGGTTTAATTTGATCCAACACATTGCAAACACGGCTAAAGCAACAATTATAATTTTCTATCTTTTCTTGTTTGTAATGATAAACTACTATACTATGAATATAAGAGCTAATATTCTCGAAACGGTCAGCTGACAAAAGGTTTTGGTATGATGACGAAACATTGGTGGTTTCGGAGAATAGACGACGTGGATAACTCTCGCGTAATAAGCTGTCTATTTCCAACCTATTGGCTATAGTATAGTTACTCGTAGACGGTTCTAAAATATATATATTGGGAAACTTACATATAAGCCGGTATATCGCGTCCATTTCACCCCAGACATCAGGGATCGAGTTTCCACTAGCGTCGGTATGGTTATAGGGGCCGAAGGCTGACGGCGGCATGAAGAAAGCGTCGCTGTGCAATGGATAAACCGCTTCTAGAAGCGGCGCAAGTACAGAGCCCATCACTTTGCCACCTTCAAGAGACGGTGCCCCCCAACCCCTCCACACACACACATACACTGTTAAATCCCGTAAAGGCGCTACTTGCTCCCTTAGATCGGTGTCCAGCTCGTACGGATCCAAATATTCTGAAATTAAATAAATACATATTAATTACGATCGCGGGTAAAAAACGCTGACAGGTCAAAATCAGCTCTTATCTCACGATTGCATGAAGAGCTTACTTTTAATCCCTGTCGTACGTTAGTACTGAGGCCGATTTCCTCCCTCACTGTCCACGGCTTGTGCCTCTGACGGGTAGTAAGAAAGATTTCTAAATACCGATAAGCTTAACTCCGTGGCTATTAGCAGGGAGTTAGGGGGAGGGTTCGATTCCCCCTCGTGTTCAGTTGTCAATTACGCACAAATGTGGGTACACATCTCACTCTGTGACATTAGGAGGTAGGGGTTAAAGTCCCTTTGAGGGCAACAAATGCTAATTACTTCGAATTTAAACCCCTAGCAAATGCCGTTACACATTTTGCCTGGTAAAAATCATCTCTTATCTCACTCTTGCCTGAAGAGCTTAGTTCGAATCCCTGTAGTGCGTGTGTACTGAGGCCGATAATTGGGTACCAATCTACCATCACAATGCATTTTATACTTGCATCGATTGTCGCCTGGTCTAAGGCATCTTTAGACGTCTGGTGACAGAGTGATCTATGTTTGAAGCAAATGCAGGTACACTTTCTACCTGGATGACTGGAAAAATTGTGAGAGGTGCTGGAAGTACGGCCGTTATAACAGACATTAGCTTTGTTACAGCTATCGAGTCTCGAATACCGGTGTGCACGCCGTCTAAATGTCAGTCTCCTGATGGAAAATTGAATCATTGATCTTAGAGTGGGCATTTATAAAATACATCTGAACCTGTGGCCTTCAGAAGTCCCCAACCGATGTGCCAAGCGGCCTTGGGGTGTTGGGGGAAAAGCACATCTGAACCAGCTATCTTCAGAATGCCTCGACTGATACACCAAGAGGCCTTGGGGGTTCATGACTCTTCAACAAGGTCGTTGCCACCCTCTTTCAAAGTTTGTAACAAGTTACTGTTGTTGCGACATCTGATGACCCCCTCTGACCTCACAAAGGGAGGGGTATGAGAAATTGAGGGGAAGAGGAGTGAAGTGAAAGGCAGTCCAACAGATTCTTGCGAGAGGGAGCAGTCAGTGTAACTAAGTTCGTTTTGTACCGTTGCGATGTAAGGAGGGAGGAGTAGTGAGGGAAAAGCGAAAGGGTGACAAACAGCTGCCAACCGGTAAGTGGTCGCATTCTACGCTACGCGGCCATCAGGAGATCTTCGTTCTCCGTGCCGATGCAACATCCGACGCCATGGACTGCACACCAATAAATAAATAAGAAACTCCAACGCCCCATCCCTATCCTACGACAATAAACTCCCCCCTCCACTAATAAAAAAACTCCAACGCCCATCCGAATCCTTACCAGACATAAAAAAAACTAACAAATGAGACAAGAATAAACCACTGAAAGATGGCCAGGGAAAGGGAAAACTAATCAGAGAGCAACACAACATTATGTAACAACCAATCAAAGAGCGAAAACAACATTACGTAACAACCAATCAGAGAGTGACAGCAACATTGCGTAATCATCCCAATTCACACTCTCTCTACGTTGGGGTCAAGGGTCAAATTGGATCAGGTCTTCATGCTAACTACTGCGGCTACCACCAAAATAATTTAAATATCTTCCAGAAGCATTTAATAAGTCATACATTTTTGATACTTCCACCCCCCACCCCCAATACACTTTGACGCACCAACCCCTCCTCTTGATACAATTTTGACACCTCTCCCACCCCTCCCCTTGATACATTTTGGACGCTTCCCTCACCATTGCGCGCGATACATTTTTTACCCCTCATCCACCCCTCNTCCACCCCCCACCCCCAATACACTTTGACGCACCAACCCCTCCTCTTGATACAATTTTGACACCTCTCCCACCCCTCCCCTTGATACATTTTGGACGCTTCCCTCACCATTGCGCGCGATACATTTTTTACCCCTCATCCACCCCTCCACTCGATACATTTTGACGCCACTCCCACCCCTCGTTACATGTTTGTTGCCTCCCCTCCCATAGATAAATTTTGACGCCCTTCACCCTTTTCCTAGGTGTAATTTTCTCAGTGCGTCACTTTTCGTTAGTGTAGTCAAATAAAGCAAATTCTAATTAGACAAATCGTTAGATCAATCTTTGAAAAATCGATTCAATGCACTCGATCTTTTACCTGAATCGATACTACGCCTATTGATCTAGATCGATCCAGAGAATCGATGCAAAGCCCATGAATCGAACATCCGTACTTGCTGACCATGATTATGTAATATTATATATTAAAACTCTACTGCAAATTTGTATTAAATCTATATGGATTTCAAAATTGATTTAACGTGGGCCTTATTTAACAAATTGGGGATGTAACTGAAGGCGACATATTTTTTGGCATGTGAAGGACATGCTTGTAGGTATCCTTGCCTTATACCATCGACAAATATAGACTTACAGCGCACTTTTGATGGACACCAATTAATATTATTTGGATGCTACCTTCTTCAGCCCTACCCTATGATAATGATCATATATGCGTATAGCCTGAATATGTATAGTAAGACGAAGTGATAAAAAAAGGGGGGGAATACTATTAGGACTTTTAGCAATCCCTGTAAGAGTAGTGCTACTATCTAGCAACAATTTTTAAAACTATGTTTAACACTATCTATTAGCCGCTATGAAAACTGAAACACAAGCCATTTTTAACGGGATTTCAATAATGTATTTTAGTATTTGTTTTTCCTTTCTATTACACAAAGAACATGCGTAGCAATGGTGATCATCGTATAAAGTAAGCTGTCGGGAAAACGAAATCCATGTGATCTAGCGGAGAAATAAACATTTGCCAGTCAAACACCCTATTAAAAAAGTGTGATGACTTCGTTTCCATTCTATAGACCTAGAGACGCAAGAGTGGGTGCATTGGAATCCTTGGTCACAATTAGGACGGGGAGACTTTTTTTCGCGTCCTTAAAGATGCGATCCACAAAAAATATATAAGACAAGGCCGCATACGTATACGTTGATTTTCATACGAAAGGACATTAGAACACCTTTTAGAAATACAGAGATTTTTAAACATTGATGACTTTTACTATATTATTATTGTTAGTTTATACGTATATATAGTATCTGTAAAAAGTGACAGTGTAAGATCACATAAATTGACGTATGAATATTCGAAAGTTGATGTAATAATTTTTTAAGATATGTCCAATCAAGAGAAAATTGGGGTATAGATAGGAGTACAGGGCGAGGACGCATACGTAAATGACATTTGTCATTTATATACTCTATCAAGACAGATTATTAACTATTAACAAACAATAGAAGATAAAACGCTATAGCCTGCTTCATATACACATAAACTTTTCTGCTTCGTCTGCTTGGAGAATCTTTTGAGTATGGATGTGGTATCGAAAGAAAAGTATCGATTCTATACTAATTCAAAGTAGTGGAAGAAAAATATTGATGCTGTACGTAGTGATATTGGTTTAATTAACTCTGAATTATGTAAAAAGTCATGGATGAAGGTAATTTTTATTTAAAGTAATATATGTAGAGTATCCTTTTAAGATTCATCCATGAAGAAACACGTGCTTCTCATAAATAATCTGAAAAGGATTACACCTTTAAAATATATTTTTATACCATCTTTTCCTGTTAAAAGAACAACTGCGCTATTTCCTGTTAAAAGAAACAACTCCGCAGTATTTGGCAAAATACGCACCTTCCCTATACCAATAAGAAGCTAACCTTCACAACACCTGTCGCCAGGACTCTTTTTATTAGTTTATTTTTACACTGTTGACGAGGGGAGAAAAAGGCAAGGGGTATGTCTTATATAAACCATTGTGCGTATGTTTAAGGCATCTCTCGCCCACGCACAAGTCACACGAGCACACACCAAGCAGGATCCAATCATCTATACCGGGACCCAAACCACCCACGCACAAGTCAGAGACACACACTGGCATTCACAGTCTAACACAGTATAAAATAACTTACATTAATATTACAAGTGTGCAGTAATATAAAGCATTTAATTGGAGTATGTATAAGTAATTAACCGATGTCATTTAAATAAACCGTGTGTGAATAAACAGCCATCAACAGTTCTCTTTTTTACATTTATTAATTATACCGTTCTAATTAGTTTTCGACCACGGAGCTATATACAGCTGGTTAAACGGTATATTTTCCGTACAGTGATGATAGGCGTTCTATCACGGAGCTATAGACAACCTAAACATCATCACAGCATTATTATATCTGGGAATTAATCCGTAGTGTTTCAATCAACGCCCAAAGAGGGGCGATTGATTCCATAGTGTTACATGTACTAGTATCGAAATACAAGTTACGATAATGGTAAGTATCAGTATCGATTTTTTTTTACGAGATTCTTTTCCGCTGTTATTATAAATCTTCCATAATTCTTTTCTGGGGGGTGCCATTTTTTAATTATATTCGTTGTTTACATACTCTATTAAGATAGATTAACTGTTGACAAATAATAGAGGAATCGACGCCCTTCCCTGCTTCATCTTCTTAAACAATCCCCATAAACTTTTCTGCTTCCTCTGCTTGGGGCAGCCTTGAGCTGACTTGAGTTCATTGAGCACAACAAAAGATTGTTTTGTTTAGTTTGTGATGGCCGTGTTCCTTGATAAAGGAAGGGGTAGTGGACTGGTCTCCACTAGTCCCGTAAGCCAGTCAGGCGACTGTATTGATAAATAAACATGAAATAACATATATTATGATTATGTGTTCTGTATTACGACAGGTACATTCCTTTTGTCAGTGAACTAAGACTGCCAATGCACCCTGTTCTATGTCTCCTCCTTCAGCTCTCAGAATTTTCTTATTTCCTTCAATTCATCCAATATTTGAATCCTCCTTCATATTAGGCTCCTCTGTCCTTCATTATACATATTATAAATATGTTAAATCTAGGTAAGAGATTGTAGGTTGAAGTGCTGATAAAATTATTATTATTATTATTATTATTATATTGTCATATATATTCCATCAATTTATGTAACGTTAAGAACATTGCCTATCTGTGACATCACAGCTGGTTGAAATAGGATTTCATGTGTTAATGAATTTACGTTTTACTGAGCGAGTTTTAAAGATGTAACTTTGAAAGTAAAATCATTAAATTTTTAAATAAATAGTACTACAGCATAACAAAATTATTATTTTTATCTTTAAGTAGTTTTTTGTAATAATTAAATTAAATTCAAGGTAGTATATGTATATCTATAATAGGAAACAAGAAAAAAGTCAAATTGAAAAGCAAGTCAATGTTTTTAACGTGTTTCTTCAGAGGAAGAGGGAAAGTATTATCAGAACATAGACAAGAGCTTTCAGTGTGAACTTCTTAGTTTCTTCCCTCTCTTTCTATTTTGTAAATTGGCGTCTAAATGTAATAGTGCTTAGACTGCTTAGGTGCGTCAAGTTAAGATGCAACCCACTTCTCAAAATAGTTTTGAAATATCTAAGTAGTCAAAGTCGTTAATATTTAATAAATTCATAATTTAATTATGGTATTTATTGTATTGTACTTGTAGCTACAGGACGAGGGAGATTGAACGTAAACAATTTAGCTAAGCTTTATTAAAAAACTAGTAAACATGGTCGGCATTGCCAGTGATAAATACATATTTATATGTTTATATTTTTTCCTTCAGTAAACCTTGAATTTTGCTTTTTTTTACAAAAGTATCCAATTTGGTACTAATAGGTGTGTTACCTGAAGCGAGCATATTCGTACGTAATTGTGCTGTCGCTAGTCACACAAATGTAAATTTAACATTACTGTTTGAAACATGAATTATTACTTTAGTATATTTTTTATGTTACCTAAAAAGCATATTGCCTTGGGGTAAAATAAGCATTTATGCATGGAAATTTATAAATATTATCATCTTTGGTGAATTTTTGAGACGAATATTTTTTAGCTTCAATTCTGTTTCAACTTTAGTAAAAATATTTAGATATTTTTGTAACAAATTTTATTTTTGTGTTTGTTGTTTTAGATAAAGCTCTGGGGGAAAACCTTCCCCTTGTTTACATTTAAAATCCCACCAAATGTTATTATAATCAGTTTAAAACTATAGACATGCATGGCCATACAAAGAGATAAACAAATAAACAAACAGCTTTTTCTTACAATGTATTTATTGACTGATTAAAATCTACAAGAACTTCAGACAAAGCATTTATTTTATTATTTTTACAATTATTAATATAAACTTATCAAAAAATTGTCAATAACTGTACATGGTACAACATACGGGTGGTTCATCACATAATAATAATAATAATAATAATATTTTGGTTCACGATAACACCCAGAATAGTCTTTATGATGATACTAATTACTTGATTTAACTCTTTAAAATGTTATGAAGTATAATGTATTAACTAGCCAAGCTATTATAGTTGATCATTACGGTTATAGCCGCGTCTAAATATCATATTCTTTAAATTAAAAAAGACACCTGGACACGGGAATCAAGCCGGGTATCTTTGGCTTATTACGTCAATGCTCTTACAAAAAGTCGTCCCGTGCCCAGTGTAATTCTTCACTCATAATTTAAGACAGAGTCTGTGATGAACGTGCGGAAATCTTCAACTACATATGAGTGATCAATTATAATCGCGATTTATCAGATAAAGCAGCCACCCTTGTACTCGGTAGTTGGCTTTATGCTTCCAATAATACAATGACAATATAAGTGAAGAACTACCCTGGGAATGGTACGACTCCTAGATAGCTCAGTGGTAAGTGAATTGGTTTAAGAAATCAAGGCCGTAGCCGGGGATGGGGGGATTTGGGGGTTTAAACCCCTCACGAAATTTTATTAACAAAATATGAATGACTTTATTTATGGTTCAAACAATATCAAAATTAAGATACAAGTACAAATTAGGGGGCAGTGCTACCATAAAAGCACTTCAGAGAGTTTCAAGAACTGTTTATCATTTAGAATTTCTTCTAGCTACCAGAAATTGGGGGATGTGCCCCTTGGCTGGCTACTGGCTTGTAGTAAATTACAGGTCCCGGTTACGATTCCCGCTTCCAGATGTCATTTTTCAATTTAAAGAATATTACTAAGGGTGGTTACTCATTTTTTAGGTAAACCATAATTTGACTATCTGAAAATCTATATGCTATTAATTGTTGTAGAGACCCGCCTCATTGGCGTAGTTATCTGACGCACTAGTCATGTTGATGCAGACTACCGAGGACGGAAAGATAGAGGTTCAAATCTCAGTTGGGTAAACTGGGGGTGTTTTTTCCTAAATTGTTTTCCACTCTCCCTCCACGCAAATTCGGGTTAACCTCTTCTAAATTCAACCTTCCCAATCCCTAAAATCTTTATCCTAATTAGTACTTAAGCGTATAATCCGAATGGTCAGTATGACGTGGTGCTAAATAGGTTTTTTTCGAGAGATTTTCTTTTCATAGCGTAGTAGTATCGCTCATGGTTATAGGCATAAATCAATTAGGCTAAATGAAAAGGAATGAAATAGGTAAAATTTCAGGAAAAGTAGTGGTAAAATAAAGTTTCCGTAATGTATATTTTAGACTCTAGTCCCTTGCAAAAGACATAATCTATACACTTACCTTGTTAAGAAAGGTCTTCTGAAAGGCCTTTTTTCGTACCATATTCCCACCACAGTAGGATCTTGATAAGAAAAAAGGCCTTTCAGAATGTCCTTCTTATCAAAATCAGTGTGCACATTTTGTTACTATATAATGTTTATTTTCATATACGAGAATGGTAGCTGAGTGATCTATTTTGTTAAACTCACATTGAACGTGGTTTCAATTGAGTGAGAAGTAAAGGTTTGATTCCTGACTGGGTGAACTATCGGTGGTAGTTTACTCAAACCTCTGTCAACGCCAAATTGTATGAATTTACTTTAGATTTCCATTGGATTAAGTCGTTAATAGTTCTTGTGTTGAACGTAATAGTTAAAAACACTCTTTTATTACTGTATTTTTAAAAATTTAAATCTAAAAGTACCCTATTAATTTCTACAATATTTCATTTTATCGGACACACCACACCCAGCCTCCAGTTTTATGTGAAATAGTAATTGTATCATGGGATCCATGTTAAGGGGTAGTTAGAATTATTTATATTCAATTACAAAATGTCACCGTGCAAAATTTATCTACACCTCCTATTTATATTAGTATAGTAAATTATAGTAGTATAAATAATTCTCCAAGCGATCCAAACTGAAGACATTAGTGTAGTGACCATGGATATAAGACTGAACCTAAAAGGTTGACACACTAGATTATCTACTATAGTATTGGTATATGAAAGTACATTGTTAATATGTTTTTTTTTAATATTCAACCCGATTTAGAATGAAAGGAACGTTTTTTGACAGCTCCTAACTCTACTTAAACAATTTAGATACATTTATACGTAAAGCCATGTGATCCGCTACTGTCACTTAAAATAGAAATTATCAATAATTATGAAACAACACTAATAATTTAGTAAAACGCTATCAATGTTGAGCGCAAAAATAAATATTTTTTCTAAGTTTTCCCCCTACTAGTATCTTAATTTCAATGTGAAACATGTTCATTCGAATATCACCAAAAGAATAAATATTTTCTTTTATTATATATATATATATATATTTTTCTACGTAAAATAGATTTGTATTGTTATAGCCTTTAAAACCAGAGGCAGTAATGTGTATGGTACAGTTTTAAAATCAAAATATGTATCCATAAAGTATTTATTATTATTTAAAACTGCATCATAAATTAGGAGATTATATTTTACTCCACCTGAATTATTATCTAATCCCAACACTACACCATGTGATAGCGTATGGTGTTATTAACCTTTGGGTTGCGGTATAATGTTAACACCATTCAATCCTTCAACTAATTAACAGATAAAATGTTCTTTATAAAATCACGATGCTAATCAAAGGAACAGCATTTGTGGGTACGCGTACAAAATATCAAACTTATCTTGTAGCTTTTCCCAGCTCCAGGAAATTGAGGTATAGCTCACGATATCTTTAGTAACATAAGCTACTAATCAAAATCAGGGTTGCCAACATTCTAGTCTCAAGGAATAATGAGCTATTTGGCTACCATAGATTATGGTAGAGGTAGTATTCATATTGTACAGTTAGGTGAGATTATGGTACAGGTATCTCCATATTGTACAGTTGGTTGAGATTATGGTACATGTAATCTTCATATTGTACAGTTGGGTGAGATTATGGTGCAGGTAATCTTCATATTGCACAGTTGGGTGAGATAATGGTACAGGTAGTCTTCATATTGTACAGTTGGGTGAGATCATGGTACAGGTAGTACAGAAGTCTTGACACTTTACCCTTAGACCGCCAGGTCACTAACATTTCCATATTGTACAGTTGGGTGAGATCATGGTACAGGTAGTACAGAAGTCTTGACACTTTACCCTTAGACCACCAGGTCACTAACATTTCCATATTGTACAGTTGGGTGAGATTATGGTATAGGTTGTATTCATATTGTACAGTTAGGTGAGATTATGGTACATGTAGTATTCATATTATACAGTTGGTTGAGATTATGGTACAGGTACTATTCATATTGTACAGTCTGCAACGCTGGTCAAAACAATTCCGTCTCTTTCTCTTGGTCTTACCCAAACACGTGGGGTGGTCTAAACTAACCTTAATTCAAGTGTCAAGCCTGCATTTTCAAATATCTCTCCACTGGGAGAAGCTATGAATAATATTGTTACTATAGTGGGATTCACACCGTCACGTTTTACTGGCTCTAGTCCTTCCAGGCGAGCCAGCATGACAGTGTAAATTAAAGATTTTGCATGACACACATTCTGCTTGCATATATATATATATATATTCTAGCGCTCGAATGATTTGGCGCCAGTATTTAACTGTCGTGCCAGTTGCACGTGCGCGCTTGTAGTACTTGAAAATGTAAACCTTGCTTGGTGCGTCATTCACAACTTGCAGAGAATCGATGCAGTGCATTGGTTGGAACAGTTGTGTATACATCTGGTGAACTCAACTGTCCCGCAAACTGTAAATCTTTACACGACATTTAAAAATGTGTGTAAACCTTTACTTACATGATATTTGAACTGTCATGGCTATTGGCGCTAGTTAAATTTAACAATGTATTCAGGGCTGTATTGGCTACTACCACGAGATCTAAATAAAGGTTAGAAGTCAGACCGGACGTGACTAAGGATCACTAGATCACTAGATAAACTGTTCACGTTGACCAATATTCCCACTGTACAGATATTTTTAGTTGTCCAGCAGCATTTTGAAAGTGAGATCCGTTTTGGTGACCGCATGGTCTAAGACAGTACTTTTCAACTGGTGTGCCGCGAAGTGACTGCAGCTGTGCCGTGGGAGTTTGGGAGAGGATCAAAAAGAAGCAATAGCAAAATGTATGAATAAAATCAAATCTTTTTAAGTCCCCATTCAACTTTTTTTAATAGCTCAATTATTATAGTTTCAACTTCTAAACTTAAAAAAATATATATTAATACTAGTTCTTATATAATACAATTTTTCTTGATAAGACTGATAGTGTTCTTCGACATTTTAAGCGCTTTGTTCAGCGTGCCGCGAGTTGAAAAAGGTTGAAAATAACTGATCCGTCACTCTGGCAATCTTCCGATGATTGGGAGATCAGAGATAAAATCCCGGTCAAGGTGCCTAAGGTCCTCTACCCAAACGGGTTTTCACTCTCCTTCCAAGTAAATGCAAGTATACTTCCTCTGAATTAAACCTTACTAATCCTAAACACCCTAGCGTAATTATTACATACACGTATAGCCCGAACGGGCAGTGAGACGTTGTGTTAAATAAGGTATTTGTAAAATTTTATATACATTATGTACGATTATTATTTACTAGCGGTATTTAATGTCTTACCAACCGTTCGGGCTATACCCTTATATACTAACTCGCTTTGCTCGTTGGGGACAACGCTCCCAAACCCCCAGTGCGTTATCTTTGTGAGTGGATCCAAACTAATGTAACTCCAGGGCCGTTTTTTGATAGGTCTTACCGTTTAGCCACAAGAGACCTCCAAAGAAAGTTCCGCACCGACTTTAAAGTTGCTCCGCGATTTTGAATTTTTTTTCGTGGTTTGAAAATCATTTTTTTTAACTTTTTGGAATTTTCCCGTCGGTTACAGGCTAGAAGTTATAAGTTTGCTGAATTTCAAGATTCTAGCTCATCTGGAAGTGGGTCAACATTTAATGTAAGTGAGGGAGTCAGGCATGTGGCTTTATAGTAGTATAATTACGCTAAGAATTTTAGGAATGAGGATGGTTATATTTATAGTAAGTGTATCCACATTTGCATGAGGGGAGACTGGAACCCCATTGTGGAATAACCACCCTTAGTACACCCGACCGATATTTTAAGCTTGAACTCCCTGTCATCGGCAGTCTTATCTACTGTGAGAGTAGCGACATAGACCACGCGGCCACCGAAGCGGGTACAATTAATTATGTCATATGTCTTGCAAACTTTTGCATCCCTAGAATTGATACAGCAGAAAGTACATCAATCAATATTTTATTACCAAAGTAATGCCAAGAGTAGATTTCGTGTCCCTTAAATAAGTGCAGGGTGTCCCACGGAAAAGTAGCCCGCCTCCTATATCCAGCAGGTGCCTCACTCTGAATTGGTGGGGGTCAATCCCCCTCCACCCATATTGTGACATGAATAATGAGTCAATAAAGCTTTAGACAAGCAGTTCATTCACTCATTCTTCATGTCACAATACGGGTGGAAGGGGATTGACCTGCTCCAATTCAGAGTAAGGCGCTTGCTGGATATAGGAGGCGGGCTACTTTTCCGGTGGACACCCTGTAGTAAGACATACTATTGAGAAGTCGGTGTCAGACTACGTACTAGTCGTACTAATAAAAGTGATAACTATTAGTAAGCAAAACTATAAAAGGTTTTAGCGAGATCAAAACCTATTCCAAAGTATTTGTTTTACATAGATCTTTACTTCACACCGTTGGGCACACGGCCTAAATTTCAAGCTCGTTTAATCTTGTTCTTCGGTGACGGATGGTCATATTTTGAATCCCGGTGGACCATACTGAGGGTGGTTTTACTGAAAGGTTTCTCACTATAGTTCTAAGTGATATTTTGTACATTTCTTATAAATTTTACCTTACGCAACCATACTACACCAGCGTCATTATTTATAGAGAATTCGTTTAACTCAAATAGATGCTGAGATGTGGGGGAGAACCCAAATAGGGCTGCACAATGGCTTTTGATCCTTATAGCGTAGCTATTTAACAATTTATAGGTTTAGTTATTGTTTGACACCTTATAAGACAGAAATACGTCCACTTACTGAGCTGATTTCCGGATTGACCGAAAAATTTATCATTTTGTTAAATTGATATTCTTCCTTTCATAGTGATGAATTAAAAGAAAGAGGGCTGTGTGTGGTTTTTGTTCTAGATTTAAATTAATTTATGTCGTGTTTGACCGCCTCTGTGGTATAGGGTTCAAATTTCCTGGATACAAAGACAGAGGCTCCACGTTCGATCTCTGGCGCTTCCAGAATGTATCTGTGAAGCAGTAGGTCTGGAATAGTGTCGAACTCAGCCTTGTAAGGACAAATCAAGAGCTAATTGAATAAAGAATTAGAGGCTCCGGTATAGAGAACTGAGATTAACGGTCAAAGTGCTCGTTGTGTTGACCATATGACACCCTCTATTTGCAAATGTTGGCATTAACATTGCTAACGGTGGCGGTCACTTGGTCGGTATAGCTCGCTTGCGTGCTCACCTCATGGGGTGCTGATATACTCATTAGGTTCAGAAAGTGCACGTTGAACACCTATAAAAAATATAAAAGTTTTGTTACTAAATAAAAGTGCTAGATTCTCAATCCTTTTTAGCCTAATATTTTCACAATAAGTATAGCCGAATATTGTAACAAATGTACAGTTTCATATCAATACTTAGCTTTTCATTTTTTTCCTCTGCTGTGTTTTTCATTTAATTTATTTGCGATATTTAACGTGCTCTTTCTGAACCGACTGCTTATATCAGCACACGACTTAGAAACTAAAGTAAATCTATAACTGACACAACATCCAGTCCCCAGACATTAATTTATCACTATTAAATTTGCGGAAAACTTTCATTTTACCATTGATGAATTTTTCAGCCATGGCGAAAATCGAACCCGGAACCCTTATATAAGTAGACAGACACACTACCAACTGAGCTAATGATGGTTGGAAGAATATTAATTCGCGTAGTTTTCTCACAAGATTACCACTTCCCATTTGTGTAAACTGAAACCCTCCTTAGCTAAACTAAATCACAATAGGAGGTCCACATGAATAACATCAAAAGGAGCAAAAAAAAGTGCAATAGGAGTGAGTAACTGGAGCTCTTGTTTTGAATGTATGAGTATATACACTCGAAACTCAGAGCACGCAACTCACACTGGTTGCGGGAATAATATTTTGATGGTCGTCTTCAAAAGAAATTATATATATGTACCCCCAAAGAAAAAGATAAGAAAACACACATATGACCCAAGGGTATTATCTCTATTCCTAACATTAAAGAAAACTTGAAGTTGAATTGTTGGTATTTATTCATAAATAACATAATTATTAATTATATAAGTATAACAAAATATGAATAAGTTTGAACAATATATAGAGATATTAATAAATCATCAGAAAAGAACAATAATAATTAAATGTTTTCTTTCCACACGGAACAAACTAGTGAAGTTACGTTACCCTCGTGAACAAATATCAGTTACAAAATCTATTTTCATTATTTACAAAGGTGAGTTCTCAAACTTTCCTCATCTTTTCTAAATCCTCTATACAGATTCCCATTATACACAAAACCCTAACTAAACTGCACAATTATAATAAGGTCAATATATATTCCCAAGAATAAATCTTAAACTACAAGTGAAACCTGTTTTGCTATATTTATAGAAGATAAAACCAAAATTGTCTGCAAAATATCAATATTAGCCCTCATTTTAATTTTCATTCCATCTCAAAACCAGATCAGAAGTTATATCCTCAAACTAATCGATCTCCACAAAAATAACCTAGTATCGACGTCTTCAATAGTAAATTAAGTACCGATACCCACAAAAATAAATCAAGTATCAATATCCATATAATGATCGACTTTTTTCATACGTGACAAAATTCAACATCGATATAAGATCTACATGCATTATAAATTTTCCTTTGCAAAATTAATAATATAATGGCGAAACAAGAATTTTTTAAAGCTAAATATATAAATAAATAATTAATAATTATGAAATAATACTTAGCCTAAAAATAAATTTGTTCTTACCTTTTAAATATCTAAAGCCTTAGCATCTCATTCCTCCATTCAAGCTAAGTCCAAGAGTGCCTACAAGTTGCCTCGCCAGCACTATATATACAAGAAAACCCCGACAACATTGGAGAACAGGATACATGGTAGGGGAATACATATGGCTCACCAATGGGGAAATGCGCGTGAAAACAATAACTTCTAATATATACTCCAAACAACTGGAACCTTCTAGATTATAGTAGAACAACCTCTCTTCATAGCTTAAGCTATTTGGAAGGCTATTGATTGTGTGGTGCACTCTAGTGGGAGCCATTCGAACCTTGATGGTAGTGGATAGTCTATCTCGTGGCGTGGCTATGCTCAGTTGTGTTGTTGTTTTTCTCTCTGACTCGTAGTCCGAGACGCAGGAATGGTGAAACGGTGTAAGTTGTATATTTTCCTAACTCTCCTCTCCTATGCTTGTAGCCCAATGCTACAAATACCCCCCACCCCCTTGATCTTGCAGAAAGGAGGAGGGTTGGGCCTTGACATCCTTCCGATATTTTTGGCAGATGAAAAAGAACGTCAGGAAGCATACCCATCGCATCTCTTACGGATCCATAATACCAGAGATGGTTAATCTTCTTTCCCAGCTCCTCACGACCAATAGGAACTTCAAGTTATCGTGACATCAACCGGACCCACGTTTAACTATAGGGATTGCCTGCCTGGATCACACAGGAAGCAGCATCTCCACCACACATCTTAGCACGCTGTCCTGCTGCTCGTTTCAGTGGGCGACGTCATCAGCCGGGCCACCTTTTGTTCATGCTCACCTACAGTACTACAATCTCCCAAGGTAGATGCTCAGAGAATAGATATGGTCCCATACCAAGTCTCAGCCCAATCTTCCAGATGCTCTCCAAATTGTCACGCGCTGAGGGTAGGAAGGGGGAAGTGGAAGACACAAGGCGACAGGAGTTCTCTGGACTGCGCAAAAGAGAAGTCAGTGAGATTTCATAAATATTGATCCCTCTCAAATCAGGATCTCACTCTTGAATCATCAAACAGGGCCTTCATTTTTCTCTCTTGAGGATATCATCATTTCTTTGGCTCACAATACAGTTCTCGCTCTTGTACGAGAAAGTATTTACAGTTAATAATTCACAGAAAGGTTTATGGTACCAATGGTACGCAACACAGCACTGTGACTACACGTCTTCAATAATATTAATCAACCAGATGCATCACATCATGGTTATTTAAATCACCAAAATTTCACAATATCCTACCGTAATTGTATCTAGGCTATGCCTAGGCACGTATCACAAATCCAAGGTCATGACGTTTATTTCACCCGGGCCCAGGCTTATCATGTGGGAGATTGCAACAAAACATTTAATACGTAACTTAATAATTAACACTTATCATACTATGGACTTACACTTATATACTCTTAGGGACTCTTGAACCTATACTTTTGAGGGTGACTGACATGGGCTCGTCTAGTCATGGATGCATTATCAACATTTTTGAGGAGAACTGTCACGGGAGTTAAAAATGCCCACCGTCCATGGGCCACCCCACCTTGGGTACAGCTTAGCCGATCTCTTGTCCACCTAGGAGCCCCAAAGGAAACTCTCTACATAGGACGTGATTACCTATTACATAATGAACGGGGAGTCTACCTTTAATGTAAGCCTTAGCCACCCTTCTTTGTGCTCTCTTCAGATGATCGAGGGCACGTCTACACTTCTCCTCATGAGGTTAATCATCACTATCTTGCACCAATGGATTGATATCCCAGATATCTAGAAGGGGTGATTCAACTCCCGGCAAAGAAAATCAAAAGTAGGTAATTACCCAGTATATTCGTGGAAGGCTGAGCTGAGTGTCAAATTAAGGAAATCTAGCTCCTGGTCCCACCTATTTTTCCCCTGACTATGGAAAATCGTCAGAGCAACCACTAAATTTCTGTTAAGCCGTTCTACATAATTCGGCCCAGTGTGATAGGGGTTGGTGGTCACATGCTTGATACCCCAACCGAAACACATGTTCTTAAAAGTAATTGACCTAAAGCAGGGACCAATGTCACTAACAATAACATGAGGTGCCCCAAAAATATCCCAAACATGCCTACATAGGGAGTTGACAGTAGTGGATGCCTTCATGCTACGAAGAGGAATCATATCACAAACTTATAAAAGGCGTCAACTAATACAATAATACAGGAGTTACCTAAATAAAAAAGGGTAATGGGCCCAACATAATCGACAAACACCTTATCCTAAGGGCGTTGAGATACATCGGCCGAATGAAACCCAACTCTTGAATTTTGGGTGGGCTTAGCCTTCTGGAAATCCTCACAGTGGCTAGCCCACTCTTTAACGTCGTTATACAACCTAAGCCAAAATAACTCTCTAGAAACTTTCCTGAAGGTTTTCAGCACGCCAAGATGACCACTATACATAGAATCATGAAAATACCTCAATAAAATGGAGCGTATAGCCACGAGCACAACAACCTTCTTACATTTTACCTTAGCACGGGTCAAAACTATAAGATCTTTAAACATGATTACATCCCCACTTTCTCTCCGTTGAGAACCCTTTCCTTGACTTCCAAACACCAGGGGTATCTTTCCTGATGATCCAGGATAGCAACAAAAGATTCAGCAATAGACCTAATTACTCAGGATCCAGGCACTACCTCATCAGACCTATATAACTACAGTATTCCACCATGTGAGATAAAGCAGTCACAGTTAAATTTTGCTTTCCGGAATTGTTATGGGTCAAGAACTTGAATCTAGACAGCCTTCAAACCCATCTTCCCACCTTTCCTAACTGTTTCGGATGTTTCCACATACACGCAAGCACCATGTTATCGGTGTACAGCTCGAATTCTCTCTTTTCTAAGTAATCCCCAAACCGCTCGATGCCATAAACACATGCAAGTCTTTCTTTCTCGTTGGCACTATATCTCCTTCCGGCATCGGTGTGCGTCCGACTAGCAAAAGCCACCAGCCGGACGCCCTTCGATGTCCTTTGGGATAATACAGCACCCAGAGCCACAGAAGATGCATCCCCGTGAAGAAGGAAGGGAATCGAAAAATCAGGAATCCTTAACACTTTGGGGGAGATTAACATCCTATTCAAAAGGTAAAAATCACGAGCCTGTTCCTCACCCCAACAGAAGGTAACACCCTTCATTTTCATAGAGTTAAGAGGTGCGACTATATCAGAGAAGGACGGAATAAGTCTGGCGTGGTATGCACACATCCCAATGAATCAAATAACACCTTTAGGGTTCTTGGATGGGGGATAGTCTATGATGGGGCGGATTCACTCAGGGTCAATGAGCATATTTCCGGAAGAAATCACATATTTAAGGTATTTAGTAGAAGGTATATCCCAAGTCACCTTATCGGGTCTAACAGTCAAACCTACACTTAGCAGACGGCTCAACACGCCCTCTAAATGCCCTATATGCTCTTCCAAAGAGTCACTATAAACACAAATATCATCCAAGTAATTGAACACATACTTGAACTTAATATCCGAAAAGACGTGATCGAGGACGCGACTTAATCCTTGTCCACCAATACTACAACCAAGGGGGACGTGGTTGAACTCGTACTGTCTCCAAGGGGTGACCAAAGCCGTATAATTTTTTTTATATTCTACCAAGGCACATTGCAAATAACTGGCGTTGAGGTCAATCAAACTAAAAACCTTAGCCCTACCTAAATGCTGAAAAGTGGACTCGATACTTGGCATGGGGTAAGGATCGAATTAGATTTTCTTATTAATCTTCCAATAGTCAACAATTAATCTATATCCTTCACCTTTATTAGGAATGATAAACGCAGGACTAGCACATAGAGAATTGGAGGGGCGAATAACTCCTTTTGATTCTAAATCATCAATTAACTCTTTGAAGATTTTCATTTTGGGGGCCACAAGAGTACGGACCAGATCTCACGGGAACGTTATCATCGACAATCTCATATGGAAGTATATCACATCTTCCTAACCTGGGAGTGATGACGTCAGTAAACCTCGAAATAGCCCCACTTATAGCTTCCTCCCAATTACCCAAGTAGCACATGGCAGGGATAATAGAAAAACTATATAAAGGAACTTTAATCCTGGGGAGAATTCAAACAATAATTCTTTGCGTGTCAGATTAAGGGTGGCTCCAGTTTCCCATAAAAAATCATTTCTCAAAATAATATCATAGGGTGGGGAGGGAATACAAAACAAACTTCTTTTCCAAGAAAACCCCATAATTTTAATGGACAAATTTACCCTCTCATGAACCAGAAACATATTACCATTCCCTACAATAAATGTCTTGGTATCTATTCTTTCAATATTCATCTTACCACTGTATTTCAAATTGTTCAAAAATTTAGCATTAATAAAAGAACCACAATAACCTGTATCCAGCAAAGCGAATCCGGGATTTGACCTAACTGTGAGTGGGACAAAAGGGGGAAGGGGAACAGAGTCAGAGTCAATAGTTAAAGTACAGTTCCTAGAATGTCATATTAAAGAAACCATTTGAAAAATAAATAATTTATGATAGCAAAACCTTTCTTGTGAGTGGAATAATCAGGTGTGAATGCAACTTCATCGCTGATTCAGTGTTTTGTGAGATTGTCTCCTTATACTATGCGACCACTTATGTGGGTGTATTACGATTTTGTTAACTATTCGTATCGTGTCGGTGATTACCCAGTCTAAGGTGTCAATCTCACACTAGACTGTATTTACGGTGATAGGTAGGTTGAGGTCCGAATCTTGGCCTGATAGACGTAATGGGACTTTCCACATGGGGTTTTTAGCTGTGGTTTTACCAGCCCATTTTATTTCTAAATCAGCTGTTTTTCCTCTTAAACAACCTTTATAACCCATAGATTTGACTTCACTAAACCATCAATAACCGTTATGTAAAACGTAATAAATTAAACACTTAACTGAATTTTTTTTTTAAATTATTGGAATCTATCTTACAGTAAAACGTTTTTAATTCCAAATCCAAAGGATATAAAAAAATTCTTAGTATTCAAAACTCAAATTAACCATTTTTATGAGTATCTACGGAGCTGGTTCACAATAAATCAGTAATCTTCTAATATATTACATGTAAACACACATTTTATATAACGCTATATAATACACACATACACAATATATGTATACATATGTATGTATATTGACCACGTGCATCATGAACGTTTACCCCTTCTATGTTAGGTGTCACGTAACTATATTGTCACAAAGAAGTGATGAAAGCCAAGCCAACATATCTTCTAGAATATTGGAAAACTTTATTTGACAATCTTGGCATATGTGAATTAAATAAATATCGTCAAGTCAGGTTTCAAATGAGTACAAAACATAAAATTTACAATGAATAGGCTTGGAATTTTCCAATTATTTCCTTCTAAAATTAGAATTAAAAGTAATTCCTTACCATTGATATAAATATAAATGTCATGGGGAATCAAGCTGGGTGCGAGCCACCAAGTTTTTTAAAGTAACCAATGTCAAATTAGCCAGCTCCTACTGTATATTACATAAGTAGGTAACTTGTAGGCGTTGAAGGAAGCGTTCAATATTTTGCGCATATGCTTGTTAAAATCCACAGCACATGTTTAAAAACCTTGAAATGCCAAGAAGTAGAGCTTATTAAAGTATTTTGGTGATGACTTTTGTTTCTAGTGTTTTGTAGGTTTTAGTACAAAAATATTTAGGATTTTTGTTTTTTGAACATTACTCATATAATCAAAATTATTGTTGAAGTACGAAACGACATTTTATACAAACATGACTTCCATGTCCACACTTATATACTTGGAATAGTTAAATTAGTAGGTAGTTGTGTCCCCTAGTATAATTTCAATAAAGTCAACCTTAATTTAACTTTAACGTCTAGTTTAAAATTTAGTTGTAGCCTCATAACATATGCTATGCCTTAAATATTACTATGAATATTTCCATGTTAGAATAGCATGTTAAACCAAAAGTAAAGGAAAATTGAAGATTGTCCAAATGTCCATTTAAATTAATTTATTGTAAATATTGACTAATCTTATCAAAATGTCATCCCGGACTAACCGTTGCAAGAATAGAAGGAAACATGCAGTGGCGTATCCTGGACCATCTCGAAGTCCCCCTCTGACTCTAAGTTGGTACTACTTAAAAATAATTGCAATATTTAATGTTTTTGAGATGTTAAGTAATCGAAATAGTATTTGAGGTTATCATCACATAAAATATTTATGAGGATTGTAACCTTTGAACACTTTATTTGTGTACGAAAAACAGAATCTTTTACAGAAGTGAGTTAATGATATCACCCATTTTAACTAATTCAATTATACGTATAAATTACACAAAGCAACACAACTAAATCCCCTCGCACAGAGCTTATGCTTTTTAAAATGGAGGGGGTGCAAGCCACATATTGACAACGTATCGGTTCACAAGAATCTACCTCAAAGACTAGCGAAGAATTTTCCTTGTCAACGCATTAATCTGGTTTTCTCTCAACTGTTGTTAATAACCGCCTTGGTGGTGTAGTTAGCTTACATGCTAGTTTCACGTTGAGCTCGAATGCCGAGGACAGGGAGATTGAGGATAGAATCTCGGTCAGGTGATCTGGTTTTTTTTCTAAGTGGTTTTCCACTCTACCTCCACGCAAATGCAAGTTCACTTCCTCTAAATTCAACCTTACCAATCCCTAACACATTAGCGGCACTTAAGCTGAATGGGTAGTAAGATGTGGTGCTAAATAAAAAGCGGTTGTTAAAGAACCACGATGGTAGTTTTGGTATGGAAAGTTTTGATTTCATCCAATGAAGAATCAGTATAAAAAAATATTCCGGTTGCAATTCTCAATACTCTAAATACCACGGAGCAGTTAAAGCTGTAAACCTAAAATGGTTATAATTAGTGTGTACTGCGAATTAAATAAGATGGCTTGAATTGAAATAAAATAATCTGAAATATATAAAGTGATCTCATAATTAGAAGAAAATTACAAATCGGTGGTGTCTGTTAAAAAATCACAAGACAAACTCAATGATATTTTTTTTTTGTCTTTTCTTACTATGTTGAATATTCTTTGCCGGGATAAAAGTATGTCATCAAGAATGATACAGGGATATAGTAACTAACCACAAGGTGTTGACCAAATCATTTATGGTAAGGGTTTTCTCTTTAAAATGTTCGGTCTAGTTAAAAAACACTTCATTAGAACATTATTTTGGTTGTCAAGCAATATTATTTAACCAACATATTGAACAAACCTTTTATTAAAAATATTTTACTCGCGTTTAAATACAATAAAATATCACCTAAATAGTCACAACTAGTTTGAAAAGCGAAAACATTTATGCTAATTTTTTTTATACAAATGCTTAAAAGTGTAGTATTTTACCTATGAATATCCCGGACCAATTATTTTCACCTCAATTAATATTAAAAATATGAACTGTTGGTTTGGTTACTTTAGAATTCTTAGATTCATTCGAACCCTTAAATTAACTCAAAAGCTTTAAGGGATGGGAAAAATATACCTTTATAATGCTTGAACGCATCAGGTATGCTTGATATTATAAAAAGTTTGAATACTACTTAAATAGATTTCCTTAAGGAAATCCTCGTGTGTAATATGTTGTTTGACATGCATTTGTTTTTGGCCCAAACAAAATATATAGTTTTTTCAGCATCACATCTTACTGCCCATTCGGGTTACGCGTTTATGTACTAATTACTTTAATGTTTTAGTGATGAGGAAGGTTGAATTTAAAAGAAGTGTACTCGCACTTTCACGGAGAGTGTGGGAAAACCATATAAAGAAAACAAACATCAATATACCTTATCGGGATTGAACTACGATCAGCGTCATTGATATTCTAGTATGTTGCAAGAGAAGCGCCTTAAACTCACCGATGTAGGTTTCAATAAAAATAATACCAATTATTCTCACTACAGTAATTGTAGATATTAACGCTTTAATATTAAATATCACTCATTGATTAAAAAAAATCATAGGTACGACACAATCGCACAAACTTTCTCATATTGTATATTTCGAAAATAAGTTTTCAGAACTACACTTAATTTCACATTCCTCTTAAAACCAAACACAACATTATATATATATATATATATGTGTGTGTGTGTGTGTGTGCATTTAAACCAAATTGTTTGAATATTTTAACGTATTTTAAATTTCATAAATACGTTTATTAAGAAAACTATTTCCAGACACCCATTTTAAACTCGATTTTAAAGACCCATTTCAAAAATTTCATATTTTTTGTTGCCTATTACCATTAAATAAATGTATTTTAGAGAAATAAAAATAAATAATTATTGATCATGTAAAATAGTCCACCGATACCAACTTTTAACACAATCATTAAAGCTATATTTAAAAAATCTAATTCTAAATAAATCAGTAATTAATAAATTATTATGATATTTTTACTAGGAAAACAAACATATATCTCGCAACAGACTAGATGGCCGATGATGGGGATATCAGGGCTCAAATATTAGACGGGTGTACTCAGGGTGATTTTCCACACTCCCTCTAAATTAACATTTCTCATCCATAACACGCTGGCGTTATTAATTCATATGTGAATTACCCTAAGAGGTGGTGAGGAGCGTTGCTAAAATAAATATATTTAAAAACAAGTACTTGTATTATTATTATTATTATTATTATTATTAGCACCGCGTCTTACTACCCGTTCGGGTTATACGCACTTACGCTAATGTGTAATGGTAGGGTGATTGTGAGATGAAATGAAGGACCTACAGTTTAACGTGGAATCCGAACCACGGTGGAGGCCTGGCATTCCTCACATTCACAAGATGTCTTGTCAGAGGTGAAGGAAGGGTTTGGTAATCAGATAAATCTTTGCTGCCATCAAGGATTGAACCCCGGCCGCCAGCATATAAGTCTGACACCTTACCCCTAGATCACCAGGTCACCAAGAATTTGTAGACACCAAAAGTAGCTTTAGGCTTTTTCTAAAATCCTAATTCTGTTTGAAGTATTTTTATGTTATTTATTTATTTGAAATATTTATTGTGCATTTTCGAATCTACTGAATCACACAAGTATTTATATAAGTGAGATCCTACCATTTTTCTGGGAATGGTATTTTCACACACCTTCCAGGGTTCTTTTACATGCTTCAATCAACATGGGACCAACGGATTTACTTCCAATCCCGAAGGAGGCTACCGATTTTTTTGCTCAAGAAAAATCCATCGACCTCTGCTGGGTTTGAACTCTCAAACATCAGATCCTTAGGCGAGTACTTTATCTACCCCCCAAGACCATCGAGGTCGTCATTAAATTACTAATGCGCGATTGGATCTAGTGTTATATAGGTAGATTCAATTATTCAGTAGGCAAATAATCGTACAATGTAAATTTTCACGTAGTCCTTCTTTCCGGTAAAAATAGAGAGTTTTTTTTATCTGAAGATATTGATCCGGTGTCTGTAAAAAACGCTTTCATTGCTGTATGATCCTACCATATATAACTGATGCTTTACTATGTCCTTTATTATTTTTAATAGTGGGATGTTATATTCAAAAGTGTTTATTTAAAGAGAATTTTAAAAGCATTAGCTATATATTATATTCAATACTAAGCCTTCACCCTCCTTGACCTTTAAATAAAATGGTTCAAGAATCTGATAGCCAGTAATTATATTGTCACAATAACGTAATTATATAACACCATAAAATCATTAAAATCATATAAAACAAAAATACATCAATTTAAACAATTACATTTATTTCACAAACCTATCAGGCTTAAGCTATATTAGATACGAACCTTTTTTATTTGCGGTCGTAGCTAAGGTTAAGTGGAAGTCATCATTCTCTTTGTTTGTGTTTCAACTTTTTTAGCTTTTAGTAAATATTTCAGACATAAATATACATTTTAAAATTATTTAATTGTATTTAACTTTAGATACACAAGTTACTAAAATGTACATATGTCACGGTTATAAAGAGATTTATTCTTATTTTAAGTAGTAAAATTAATATATGAGTGGGTTGGGGTAAGAATATGATAACTCTCATATAATTAGATGTTATATATTCCCTATTTAAACTTCTATGAATTCCTGAAATTTATCTGTAAAAAATAGATAGTAAAATATTTATCAATAATAGCTATCCTCAAGATATTGACTGGCTATAAAAACAGCTTGTATGGTAGTTCAAAGGGAAAGCTACCAGCCATCACTACCAACACATTTTTAAAAATAAAATGAGGGTTACCATATTTATTACCCGACACCTTCACATATAAAATATGTATAATTATATAGTATACTTCCGGCAGGAATAAAAGTTGAGAAAATATTAACTTTTTTTCCACTCAACATTGATATTATTTAATTATATTAAAGGTAACGATATCGTCTATCAAAAGTGGCAGCTTCAGTTCATATGACTTGATGTATACATATATGAAAAATATCTTCCTATTTTGTACTGTCGAAAAAGTATCTACTTGTGTCAGACTGTAAAAAAGGCCTTAGGGGTTAAAAATATACAACATATAAATGTTACTGTTAGTATACGTAAACGTATAAATACCATCCCGCCACTGGATCCATATTTTATTGGGTTCTATTGTGTGTTTATAATAAAACAATAGGCTTATTACTTCAGGACTGCGCACGCCCAGGCAATGCCCCTGAACCCAAAGCTACGAACACTTATCCGTGACTCTAAACAAGGGCGGATCCGGGATTTTTGGGAGCGGAATGGGAAGGTGGCCAGAATTTTCCTGGGGGGAGAGGACTGCTCTCACAGAGAAATCCTTCAAAATTTGAGAGTAAATTAAAAATAATTTATAAATAAATTAGAAAATTAACAAATCCACATACATGTTCATTATTTATTTTTGTTCTTTGTTAATTAAATTATGTGTTAAAAATATATATCAACTATTGACAGTGATTGACACGCGACGCAACTGATTAGTGAAATATTACGTGACGGTACAGCTAGTAGTGACTATAACATAGATTTAATTGGTTTAGTTTTTTAATTATTATTTTTAATACTTAATAAGAAAATCTTGACCGGGGGCGCACGTACCCCCTGGGCTACTTCTGGATCCTCCCCTAGATTTGAATTTTTTTGAGTTACTGGTAGGCTACTTCTCATATACGTATCTATTAGTCTTGAGGCAATATAATATAATTGTATTACAATTACGTAATTTGAAGAGAAAGTATTGCAGACTGAATTACCTGCTTCTGTGGATTCACACCTTCACCGAAAAATAATAGCAGAGCGGAAGCGTGGTCACGTGATGCGCTCTGAGCCAATCACAGAATATCGGTGCAATCTGCGTTTTATTTTTGGCGTGACTTCAAGTTATTTCAACTTTCTCGGTTTTGAGGGATATTATCAACTTAAGAGAACCTATCAAATTCCAAGACAAACTTTTCCAGTCAGTGCGTATGAGCCTACAAATCTCGATACAAGCAGACATGTGCGCCTACTGTTGTAAGACAATTTGAAATAGCTCGTTAAGAGGAAATCGTGTGTGTCGTTCTCTGTTGATTTGTTTCACCACACAACACAATCATTTCAAATAATCAATCTGACAATAATATGAAAGATCTCTTTATCGATTAAAAAATAAAATATATTGATAATTAGCTGTTTCTAGTTGTGTTGCAAAACATCATGCGTCAACAAAAAGCTATATTATTGTGTGAATGGCTGTGCCACCCTAGATCAGATTCTGCTCTCAATTTTTTGTGAATGTGGTACTCAAGCTATAGTCCTATTCGCTGTAAGAAGTATCACCTAGAGATAATAATAAATATTTCTAAAATTCTAAAATATTACAAAAAGAATACCTTAACTAAAGGAGACTTCCATCCCACACTCAATGGGCTTCAAGTACGTGATACAATTAAGTAGTTATTGAAGCCAAGTGATAGGGAAAGCGCTGTTAAACATGATTGCCAATGCCTTAGTTGAACAGGAATTTCGCTGCCTCGGTTGAATAGAAATGCCGATGCCTCATTTGAACAGGAGTGTCGACGCCTCAGTTGAACAGGAGTCTCAATGCCTCAGTTGAACAGGAATTTCCCTGCCTCGGTTGAAAATAAATGTCAATGCCTCAGTTGAACAGGAATTTCACTGCCTCGGTTGAAAAGAAATGCCAATGTCTCATTTGAAAAGGTGTATCGGTGCCTCATTTGAACTGGAAAATTGATACCTCATAGGAACTTGCGTAACCTCTTGTTAGCCGGGCAATACTCAGCGTACTCCTCCCAGGTGCAGCCGCCACTGGCCTGGCAACACTCGTCCGTGATAGAGCCTCCGGCGGCGCTTCGGCGTTTCCGGTCACGGCGGCTCCTCAGAAACACCCGCGCCTCCACCACGCTCACGAACGGAGAACCTGGTGGATAGGGGGACAGGGCTGCGTTTAGGCATATGGTTCCATTATTCAATTAATATTAATAATGCTTTTACAGGCACTTAACACAAAAGTGATCTGTGCCGATAGATGCGCGATATAAATGTCAGCTCATCTAGTCTGGTTTGCTTATGATGTTATGGTTGGGGTTCGAATCCTGCCCGGGGTTAGTGAAAAATATGTTGCCTGATGGTTTTACACGCTCCTCTACGAAAATGTGGGTATGCCTACACACATATACATGTATAAATGCATATGTATATAAACTGTACATATATGTAACCTATATGCATATATATTTACATACATATGCATTTTTATGAATATATAGGCTACATACTGAGAATCAAACCCCGACAGTGGAAGCCAATGCAATAATGCAACAAACTCTGAATTTATTTATACCCCACGTGCGTGTTAACCACGTGAATACTGTAGTTTGGTCCTACCGGGCTACAAACCAAAATCTCTTGGAGGGGTAGTCAATGGCTGAACCTTATCGTTCTTGAGCATGAACGAGATTAATTTTTTTTAAACTATAGTTTAGTCGCCATAAGAATATTCTTTTAAAGATACAACACATCCAAAGGGAGTAGCCAACATTGGCAAAAGGTCACTATATTTATATTCAAACTGCCCAAATTGACGTATACATAATACATGGTTGAGCGTATGAACACATGAAGCTATGGCAATACAGATACTTTCTGAACTGTTAAGGCGCTTCCTATGACAATATGATAACACTTTTTTAAATATGCACGCAACTCTTGCGCTACCGGCAGAGTTTGTTGCGTGCTTGATTGTAGCTACGGTGGACTCTGTTCAATCTCAGGCTATGCACATTCGTGGTCTAATTTTACCCAGTATAGTTTCTTATCCTATATTAAGGTGAATGATGGTTCCTTCCTTAAAACTTACCTGTATTATTTTCTATTCAAAATTGGGGTAAGCTTCTAATTAATACCTAGCCCACTAACTAGCCTTGACGCTGTTGCGTGCTACGTAGTCTAATATTGATAGGGAGAAACTTCCGTTATCTGCAGCGGTCACTTAAAATACAGTATTAATACCATGAAATAAACGCAACCGTGGTGTAGTGTTCAATGCACCTGGGAGTTCCGGGCTCCTTTCCCGGCTGGTACCTTGGCTATTTTTCCCGAAAGAGGAATGACCCCAACGGTCACCAAGGTTTGGTTAAATAGACTTATGTTAAATTTGATGTATTTTCACTGGTTCCACACACCCATATTCACTATGATCATCATCTAATCGGGACATGGAAAGAGCCTCCACGGAAAGGATGCACGATTAATTCATTCGGGCGTCCCCTGGGCAACGGTACACTAGTACTGGCTAATATTTCCACAAACTGAGCTACAGACTTATGTAGCTTAGATGCTCAATATTATTTTTATCCGTAAAATAACCCTAATAATATTGTAAAATGTTATGAATATTGACCGCAAAATAATATGTTGGTACTTTCGTAAAGTTTCTTCTTAACGAAATTCCCACCATAGCTCAAGATAGGATTCCCTAGATAAGTATTTTCTGTTTTACTTAGTGAATCTTCCAGATTTATACTTTAAACATAAATTCTTAAATCTAGTTATTAAAATAGTCATGTAACGTCAGTAATAATAATTTAACTATAAATAGGTTTTACTGTTTTTTTAATATTATCTTGGAAACTGGCTACTACCCAGGTTGTTTTGGTTATTCATTAAAACGTCTTGTAGAAATCTCTCTAAAAGCAGATAAATAAAATAAATACCAGTAATAATATATTATGAACTATAAATCTAAATTAGAAAACAAGATTTTCTAAAATCAGAGGCAAAAAGAGTGAGCTAAGTGAGAATATGTGTGTGTATGTAGAAGGAGATTAGAGTAGTTTTGGAAGGTGAACTACCGTCCAATTTTCATAGGAAGGGACTGACAGATAGAAGAAATACTAGATCCATCTTCACATATTCATACGTCAAATCATATGATTTTTAACTGTCACGTTTGATAAATATTATTTATACTTGTAAAATTTCAATAACAATTTAATAAAATGTTACCATTTTGCCCACGCAAAATATGTTTATAATTTTTAAAAGGCCCTTTCTATGAAAATTTGACTGTAGGCCTAATCATTTACATATTTAGGCGAGGGAGAGCTCAGGTGCCAAGAGTTAATGAAAGTTTCTAGACTGTAAAAGACAGGAAATAATAACGCGGTTACTTTAATTACACTAAGTACAGTCCGATTTAGATAGGATGAGACTTTTTAAACAACTATACCATATTATAAAACGATGTTTATTGATTTAAAGGTAGAGTAATATTATATTCAAATGACGCTTCTCATAAGTAGCATGAAATTATTAATATTTTCTAAATGTTTCTCCCTACCCAAAATCTGCTTATCCTGTTTGAAACACACTATAAAAACACCACTGCTCATCCATCTTACCAACATGATTATGCTGATCGTTCCTTCTCGAAAGCCTGTAGATATCCTTCTCACAAGCCCAGTACAAGTGTTTCAAGAGGTTAGCTCGACATCTTGTATGACGCTCGTTGTGCCAAACATTCTCCCATTCAGCATCAGATCTGAAAATAAATTAATGGTAATACACAATCGTAATAACTTCATAAAGTCTTTTGTAACTTGGATTTTATTATTTTTCAAAAATTGATATTTAATAAACCACTCTTAGGTAAGATTTTTCAGCAAAATAAACAGATTGTAAATCACAATAAACTTTCTTCCTATATCAATTTTAAACAAAATTATTCAAAATATTTTTTTAATCTAAAATTTTCAAAAATCATTTATTTGTAAGCCAATCTCAATTTCCTTCTATTAAAAAAAATCTTCTTTGTGGTTAAAAACAATTCCAAGGTATCTAGTATGCAGTAAAATATTAAATAACATTATTTCAAACAATTACAAACCTTCTAAAATTCCCTGTGTAAGATATGAATTTAATCTATAAAGATAGACATACATGATTATTTATCAATTACGAATTACCATATTTTAAATGTCGGAGCTATTTTCAAAAAAATTATAAATATTTCAACAATCATTAGTTATTAATTAGTAAACTAATATTCAATGAATTTGGCCAAGAAAATATAATGTATAAAACTCTTTAAACTCTAAGAAACTTAGCAAATACTCATTTGAACAAAATAATTAGATCTATTTTAAAAATGACCTTAATTTATGGCCAGGTTAAACAGTAAAAGAAATACTTATTTAAAATAATTCAGGGTGTTTATAAAAGAGCTTTGGGGTTACAAAGCAAATTTTTCAGTGAAAATTACAAAATATAACTTAAATGAATATATATCATGAAAGGGCATATCTTTATAAGTTTCTTGGTAGCTAGTACACTTTGATCCTCCTATCAAGGGACTTGGGAACAACTTCATCAACCCCGGCCGGAGCAAACGACGTCCCTAAGCCCTTCTCAGATACACGAGAAGTGTAATATGCGGTCAAAGGGAGGATCTCACTAGCCCCCCAAAGAGTAGTATATCCACAGCTAGCTGTAAAAATCCATATCCGGGTTGAAATTTCAATTCGCAATTCTAATTAAAATGTGTTTTGTTCCTTTGTTTCAGTAACCTTCACAAAATGCGACAACCCGCCTCTACAGTTCAGTCAATATCATGGTGTGACCAATTGGTCGATGTATGATGGAATTTGCACTCGTGCTCTACTTCAGGGATAATTTTAACATGTAAATATATACTGTACTTGCTGCCTCTGCTAAAATTGACTACCATTCTTCGTCGAGAGCCCAAGGGAATCAAAAGTATCTTATGTTGCTGCACTTCACAAAAGAGTATGAAGACTCGACGTGTATGCCGACATAAGGACGAAGCAAGCCGAATAAGAGCATCCCAAAATAACAGATCTTTAGATGGCATAGGTGGTGTATTAAGCTGCGTTGATCCTAGAGGTGCCAACCAGTATTTGAATGAAGTAAAACACAGCCGTTTTCTTGGAAATACCTTACAGTTGGTGACCGTCTTGTGAGACACAGGCAACACACTTCAGGGAGGTTCGAGGTGGCCGTGGCACCAAACAAAAGCAATGGCATCACAAAAACACGTCTAACTACCAGATCATGAATCAACAGGAACACATACTTTTAAATTCCGAGACCAACCCAGAGATATCAGCCATGGAGACCGATTCATGACGTCAAAGGGTAATTCACTCTAGTGGACACCATGAGGGGAAATAGAAAATGCAAAAACACAACCAAGACACAAGCCAAAACACAAGTCATGAGATCCATAAACATATATCAACCACTGACAACTAAAATACAAACAATGATGCACCCTTAACAAGTAATAATTAAAATTAATACATAAAACTCCTAAATATAACCCACCACATATAAAACAATAAACCCCCAATTTAGTTAAATTTATTGGATCAAAATACATTTATTAATTATAAAGCACTCCTAAAAAGTGTAAAGAGTAGAGTTAATTAATTTTTTAAAGCAGACAAGTATTGAAAGCTATGCTTGTTAAACTAGCAGTATATTACTCCTTAACAAAAACAAGCACCAACAAAAACAAAGACTTCCATCAATTGTGAACGTAAGGATTCACAATTACAAACAAATCACAGAAATAGCTAAAGACACTGAGACCACTACGGGAGTCAGCTACGTCAAAGAAGGACTAAAAATCCAAACCACCTCGACCCATGAATACCAACTGGAACTCAAGGAAATAAACCAGAAATAAAACACCTATACTCTCCCACGCGGAAAGCTGGTGAAAGTAATCATCAAGAGACTGCCACTACTATCGACACGGAGGCCATTAAGGCCAACCCAATTGACTAAGGCTACGCAGTGACAGACGTGCAGCAATTTATTCGATAGGTGGTAGTGACCAACAACACCCAGACAGCTACATTACTTCCGACATTTTTGGTCTCACTTGCTAAGAACGAAGCTCACATCACCAACTTTGGAGTAAGATTCATCAAACAGACTAGGGCTAGAATTGAAAACTAAACCCCCTCCCGGAACACAATTGCGCGATGCTACAAGGGACAGTGCCGTTGGCACATAAAGAACCATTGTTCATTTCAGCCAAGATGCATTAAGTGCCTTGTAGAGCACCACACCCCTCACTGGCCTAAAAAGGACAACACGACTTCAGCCAGATGAATAAATTGCAAGGGGCCACACATGTCAAAATACAGCAAATGCACTATATATGTGCAACTGTTGGAGGCTAATTTCATAGTCAATTAGACAGACTTGACTCGCGACACCACCTACACGTCCAGTGACCCCACTAGCCATTGTCCAGAACTATCCTTCTATTACACCCCCCCCCATCACGTTGCTCCCCCGACCAACCAACCGATACCAGACCCATCAGCAAAACAAACCTCAGAGGCTGCCATCATTTACCAGTCCTAAACAAATTATTCCGTGGTGTGCGTATTAGTGTGGTTATGGGAGGTTGCGCTTCTCTCATTACCTTTGTGTTTAGAACAGGTTTGTTTAGTTATGTCAATTAATTTTAGTGGTTCTAGATGGAACAAGTTACAAGTAAGAGTTTAAATGGCATAATACTCACCCTCTGATCTGTTGGACTATCGCCTGCGCACATAGCCATGACCTCTCTCAAACACACTACTTCACAGACTGAACGGAGGTATGATTCGACCCTCTGCACAAAAGGAAAGCTACGCCTAGGGAAAACCAGCGAAGACGGCTTGGCGTGCCTAGTTATTATTTCCTCCGCCTGGACTTTTCTGGAGCATTATACTAGTTCCCAGGATGCCAGAGACCTTTCCACGCGCTGTCCGATCTCATCCCTTCCTCTCCCCTTTCCCATTTTTTTTTTGTTTTGTGTGAACGGTATGTATGGCGATGTTTTGTTGGTATCGATACTCATTGTATCATCGGTATAGCACGAGGTAAGAGCTGAAACTTAAGTTAGGGATTAACTTCAACTATTCAAAATTAGCCCTCGGCTATATTATGGAATCGTTTCTAAATTATTTATTTGATCATATACTTTAAATATGTATTATGGGACCAGAATTTATATTTGTTATTAGCGTGGCAAATGGTTAGCCATGTTTCAATTAGCACTCTGTCTATCGAGGACTCTAAGTTTATCCTCGATGTTAACGTAACTTCTTTTTCGCCACTTGGCTGCTAGCATTTGCTGCTAGCATTTGCTTAGGCTATGGCCATCTGAGAATTAGTTAACGTCGTTCGCTTGGTAATTATTTTCTGGAAAGTATTTGGTTTTATAAGTTTAAATTTACATTTTGTTGTAATAAGAAAGCAGATCGCTTAAATTATTGGTATGGCACTTTACAGCTCTAAAATTTACATTTTGTTGTAATAAGAAAGCAGATCGCTTAAATTATTAGTATGGTGCGTTATAACTTTTTAACTCAAAGGTTCATATTTTGTTGTTATGAGAAAGCTCAGTGCTTACATAATTATGATGGTTCCTTATACATTTATAACTTTAAAATTTACATTTTTTGTTTATGAGAAAGTGGAGCGCTTAAACTATTAGTATGGTACATAAATAAATTTACATTCTTTCTGTTGTGAAGAGGGCACGACCTTATTTAACCAGTATCGTGATGTATAGCTTTAATTACTTCCGTGTAGCTTTTTGCTATGGGAAACAGATAATTTAAATATTCATTAATGTACTGTCTAACTTTAATTCTTTCGAGTATATTTTGCTGTCATGAAACATTTTCTAATTTATGTCATTATATCTCCTATTATGTTGCCGTATTGCGTATCATTGCTACTCGAAGGCAGGGCTCTTATAAATATATAATACACTTTCACGCGTTGCCGATACTCATAAGTTTTATGATGCTTTTCAGTACCAATTAATTTTTAGCAAGGGACAGTCGGGATACCATTTTGATATTCCACTCATTAATCCCACTACAAAACAGCCAGTTCCCAATAAAAAAGGTTTCATGCATGGATTTTTACGCCTAACACATAATGCTTCGAGAAAATGACTTTAACCTCCTTCCTTGGTCAATACAGCTCTTTCACCAATTTTTAGTAGATATATACATCAAAGTAGAGAGCGAACGTCTTCGTTACATTTCTTTAAACCAGAAATAACTGCGAGCAGAAAATTACATTCACCTGCAAGATGCGATTAGCACGGATGGTAACATAAACCCCAACAATTTAGGCAGAATGGTTATTCTTCCCTCTCTTTTTGTGAACAGCCCCCGCTATCTGCATGAATACACACAAGACGCTTTCGCCTATGCGTGCACTTACGGCAGGCCTGACCTATTCGTGTCTTTCACCTGCAATCATTCATGGAAGGAAACAATAGAAGAGCTTATACCCAGGCAAAGAGCTACTGACCGACATGACTTAGTTGCCCGCGTGTTTCGTTTAAAGGTCCAAAAACTAATGAATGTTATTACAAAGGGATTAATTTTTAGCAAGGGACAGTCGGGATACCATTTTGATATTCCACTCATTAATCCCACTACAAAACAGCCAGTTCCCAATAAAAAAGGTTTCATGCATGGATTTTTACGCCTAACACATAATGCTTCGAGAAAATGACTTTAACCTCCTTCCTTGGTCAATACAGCTCTTTCACCAATTTTTAGTAGATATATACATCAAAGTAGAGAGCGAACGTCTTCGTTACATTTCTTTAAACCAGAAATAACTGCGAGCAGAAAATTACATTCACCTGCAAGATGCGATTAGCACGGATGGTAACATAAACCCCAACAATTTAGGCAGAATGGTTATTCTTCCCTCTCTTTTTGTGAACAGCCCCCGCTATCTGCATGAATACACACAAGACGCTTTCGCCTATGCGTGCACTTACGGCAGGCCTGACCTATTCGTGTCTTTCACCTGCAATCATTCATGGAAGGAAACAATAGAAGAGCTTATACCCAGGCAAAGAGCTACTGACCGACATGACTTAGTTGCCCGCGTGTTTCGTTTAAAGGTCCAAAAACTAATGAATGTTATTACAAAGGGAGAAGTATTTGGAAAAACCTAGTGCCACATGTATTCCATTGAATGGCAGAAACGAGGACTGTCACATGTGCACATTTTTATTTGGTTGCAAGAAAAGCTGCGTCCCAACCAAATAGATAACATAATAAGCGCCGAGATTCCAGATCAAGAATAAGATAAGGATTTCAATGATACCGTAGTCAGAAACCTGGTTCATGGTCCCTGTGGGGCATGCAATCCAGCATCGCCTTGCATGAAAAATGTACAAAAAAATTCCCCCAAGAGCTGCTAAAGGAAACAGTGCACAAGGATACGGGTTACCTTTTATACAGACGAAGAGCACCCGAAGATGGTGGTAGAAGTGTTACGATTCAGACTCGCAGTGAGGTGGTCCAAACTTTTGATAATAGCTGGGTTGTGCCGTATTCACCCATTATATGTAAAATATTTAATGCCCACATTAATGTAGAAGCCTGCAACTCTGTTCGTGCTATTAAATATACTTGCAAATATATTAATAAAGGAAGCGATAAGGCGATCTTCAATCTGCGTAACGAAGGTGTAGCGCAAACTCTTAATGAAGTACAAACCTATCAAGTAGGGAGATATGTTAGTAGTAATGAGGCAGCGTGGCGGCTCCTTGGTTTACCCTTACACGAAAGACATCCGACTGTTACACATCTTGCCGTACACTTAGAAAATGAACAGCGTGTTTTCTTTAATGATAAAATTTTCCAGGAAAGGGTTTCATTACCTCCTAAAACCACATTAACTGGCTTTTTCTAGCTTTGTCAGACAGATACTTTCGCTAAAACATTATTGTATTCCCAAGTACCCCGTTATTGTACATTGAACACCTCAAAAAATGAGTGGAAACGCCGCGTTCAAGATACGCCTGTTGAAGATTTGCCAGGGGTTAAATCATCAGACGCTCTTGGCCGTGTCTACACCGTCCATGTAATGAACTTTGAATTCTTTTGTCTGGGCATGTTATTGCATCATGTTCAAGGTTCAACTAGCTATAGATACCTTAAAATTGTCAACGGTCAAGAATGTGGAACATATAGAGAAGCATGTGAAGCTCTACGTTTGTTAGAGACTGATAACCACTGGAACGAAATTATGGAGGAAACCGTGCAGTGCTGATCACCAAGGCAAAATCAGGGAACTCTACGCAACCCTCATATCATATTGAGGTCTTTCCAATCCTCAAACGCTGTGGGATAAGTACAAAGAGTACATGGTGGAAGATATTTTGCGGCGGTTACAGCAAGTACATGCAGTTATGACTTTTAATGAGCACATCTACTACGAAGCGCTGACGAAAATTGAAAATAAGGTTATGACAATGACGGGGAAGACTCTTCAAGATTTTGGAATGGTAAGCCCTCGACGATCAGATTAAAATGACCTAAACGATGAAACTACTCGGGAATTACACTATGATCTCACAACATTGCAACAGAAAGTAACCGAATTAGTTCCTCGGTTGCTTACAGAACAAAGTCACGTATTTCAACAGGTGTTACGTCAAGTAGAGTCAGGGAATGGTGCACTCCTCTTTCTCGACGCCCCTGGAGGAATAAGAAAAGACCAGAAAATTGCTGTTGCCATGGCTTCCTCTGGTATAGCAGCTACACTACTGAACGGTGTCCGTACTGCACATTCCGTTCTAAAATGGCCGTTAAATCTTTCACTTGCACAGGAAGAGTCACCCATCTGCAATTTCAGCAAAAATAGTTCTCGAGGTATGATGCTACGACAATGTAAACTTTTAATGTGGGACGAAAGTACGATGTCCCACAAAAAAAACTATAGAGGCGTTAAACCGAATTCTTCAGGACTTGCGAGACAGTACAGATATTATGGGAGGAATGGTAGTTTTAGTGGCTGGTGGCTTCCGACAAACTCTGCTGGTGATCCAGAGGGGCACACATGCAGATGAAATCTAAGCCTGTCTCAAGTCATCCAGATTGTGGGCAAAAATTAAAAAATTAAGCCTAACAACGAATATGAGAGTCCACCTTTATAATGACGTAGATTCCGGACATTACGCAGATACACTATTGAAAATTGGAGACTGACGTTTGGACACGGATGCTGAAGGTGGTATTTTATTAACAGGGGAATTCTGTAATTTGGTGTAAAATGATGTGGAGCTCAATGCTAAAGTTTACCCAGACTTACAACAAAATTTTAATTGTGATCACTTGTTGTGTGCATGAGCAATTCTTGCACCAAAAATTGAAATCGTTAACAAAATCAACACTGATATTTTGAAAGAGGTGCAGAGAGAAATAAAGGAGTATTTGTCAATAGATACAATCATGGACACAGAACAGAGCACTTCATATCCCGCTGAGTTTTTAAATTCTCTGGAGCTATCGGGTGTACCCTCACATAAACAATTGAAATTATGTGTACCAGTTATGCTTATGTGAAATTTAGATGCACCCCGATTATGTAATGGGACGAGGCTTTGGATTACACAATTAGGGCAAAATATAATCTGTGCCACCATTTTAACAGGTGTGGGAAAAGGGGAAAGTGTAATCATACCGTGAATCCCAATAATCCTCACTGACCTGCCATTTCAATTCAAAATACTCCAGTTTCCAATCAAACTTAGTTGTGCTATTACTATTAACAAAGTGCTAGGGCAAACATTGCAGGTAGCAGGGGTGCATTTAGAAAAACCATGTTTTTCCCATGGCCAGCTATATGTAGTATGTTCACGTGTGTCCAATGCCCAAAATTTGTATGTATTTGCGCCAAATGGAAGGACATACAACATAGTATATAGGAGCGTCCCAAAATAATGATCTATTCTGTCCCCATGATTGCAACAGCCAAGGACAAGTGGAGTAAATAAGGGATGTTAATTAACTGTAGGTAAAATTTAAGATGGAGTGGGATCTTAAATTCGCGGCAAGGCATAACCTATGACTCTTACTGACACACACTCCACTACTTCTTTTCTACTCCTACACTTAATCCTTATTTATATTGTGTAGTTTGTATGTTTCTTTATCTCTAACTGTATTGACCAACAACCTGAATAAGTTCATCGTTTTTATTTTCATACTCCCTGTGTCAACCGACCACCTGAATTTATTAGCAAAATAAACATTATCGCGAGCAAATATGCGGGCAAAAGTTAGTATTCTATATAATCTAGTAAATCTTGCTAACATAAATTACTGTTTTAAAACTTCTGGGTCAGTTTTTTTTTCGTTCAAGACATATATTTTCCACCACCGGCTTGCTAGGCCTGTCATAGATTCATGTGCCTTATAATCTATCTTAAGACTAAGACAGGCACAGTATCCAGTCCCCAGACGCTAATTTATCGTTGTGAGCGGGTTAATCCACATTTCACCAATGATGAATATTTCAGCCATGCCGGGAATAGAAACCATGACTCTTAGCATAGTAGACAGTTATTTGTTGGCTTATGGATACAGTAGGGACTATTTCTGATAACTTTTTGAGCTACAGTTAAACTCGGGTCGTGAATGTACTTTCATAAGTGACATTTACACCCCCCCTAAAAGTAAATATGACATTGTAATATATCACAAAGTTTCCAGTGGCCATCGTTTACCTGCCCTTGAAACGTTCCTCCAGTTCTTGATCTGTGACGATGGAGTCTGAGAGGTCCAGCAGGACACACAGGACTGTCATGGAGGTTACAGGAAACTTCATCTGAAGGAGAATACATCAACAGTCAACATTTCGGGTGTTTTTAGTATAATATGTTTCTGGTGAGAAAGAACTTTTAGTAAAGGTTAACATCATTTAAGTAAATTATTAGCTTAATCCCTGACGCATCATGCGTAAATTTTACAATGACAGTTATAAACTGTGGCCTTCAAGGTGGAATAGAAAGGGGTGAGATAAAATCCAGTGATTTTGCTGTCTTATAGCAACATTCTTTTCACCAGAATAAATAAAATTTTGCTCCAGTACAAATATGTAATCTAATTTCTGTCCTATGGTGAATTTAAAATTTCTTGAATATCCGTCAAGGGTGTCCTAGAAATTAATTACAACTTTTTCTCTTCAGTTAAAAAGGTTCTCCTCTAATGCTGCTATGTTGATGGTGGATATTCAAGAAATGTTGATATCAACACGTGAAGAAAAATAAACATTATGTTTCTACTAGAGTTAATTTTATTTACTATAACAAAAAAAACAATTTTGTCATAAAAACTGCAAAAACACTGGCCCTTTCTCGCGTCACCTTCCATCCCACCTTAAATATTAGGGATCTAATATAAAAATTTCTAAAATATATTTTTAACACCACATCTTACTAACCGTTTGGGGTATAAGCTTATTTACTAATTACGATATTGATTTTTGGGATTAGAAAGGTTACGTTTATAAAAATTGTACCCACATTTGCGTGGAGGGAATTAGAAAACCATCCTGGGAAAATAACCTCCAGTATACTCGACCGAGATTATAACCTCGAACTCCCAATAATTGGCAGTTTAGTCTACCCTGAGAGTAGCGCCGTAGACCATGCGGCCACTCAAGTGGGTTCTAGATTATTGCTCCTTATCAATTATATCTTCTTCTATATATATGTAAGCCTTCGTATTAAAATAAGGTTTAAATATGTTCAGTAGAAATATAGAAATCGTTTTCTTAAAGTGTGGTTTAACTACTGAACATTTGTAAATACTTAAACTAAATGTTTTTATTAAAAAAACAAAAAAAAACAATTAACGCTGGTTTGGTAGAACTCAGGAAATTACTGTCAAAAAAAACTATAGTTTTCTGAAATTATGGATTCTTTTTCGAATATTTTTGAAGGTTGAATGTTATATATATTTATGTGAGAAGGAGATATACCAGACACATAGAAAAACACATGATAACCAAAATATACATACCCTTAAACAATTTTTTTTGATTGCCTAAATTAGTCAAGTATCTTTAAAAAATAATCACTAATGTTGCCTTCGAATAGCTCAGAAATAAATCTAAGCACGTTTGTAAACTAAACTCCCAACTCTCTTGACTTTTGTATTAGTAGAGCAAACGATAAGTTTACCTAATTTGATTTATATCGATAAAATAAACGGCACAGTGCATGTCAAAGACTTTCTCTCGCCTTTATATAAATCTGGAGGACTTAAAGCTCGTAATATTTGTGAGGCTAAAATATACACATTGTTGCAGAAACATGATGAAAAAATCGTAAATGAAATAATATACACCTCAATAGAAACAAATTTAAGAAAAAGTAACATTTCCATTCACCAGAGATTGTAACAATTAACTCCCAATTCGATATATCTCAATTTAGTAAATATATCTGCCAATAGAAAAGTTGGTATTATTAAAAAATATTTGAAATAAAGGTTTTCCATTTCTAGTTGTAGCTTCTATAACTTAACAGTGATAAGTTATTTACTATCTCAAATAGTTGCGGAAATATGACCAAAATTAAAGGTTCCCGCTAGTGTAAAAGTGCCTTCAAAGTAATTTTTATAGAAAATGAGAACGGCCTATTTGTTTGTAATATCAAACAGTGAGTGCATAGATACGAATTTAATTAAAATAGTGTATTTAAAAAAATCGGTTATCTCTCTTTTTGACCTTCAGTAAGCTACACCTAATTTAGGATTAGATATATAATTCCAAAACCGTTGAGGAGGGACCTTATAAAAACCCTATATACCAAGTTTTAGCTCGATCAGTATAATGTTTTTGGCTCTAGTCCGAGATAAAGACAGATGACATTATGAAAACAACTTTTTTTGTTCCAGGAGATCATGAAAGGTTGATATTTATCAAAATCTCAAGTGCAATTCTTTAATTTTACGATCACAATGCTTCTCTTTCCGAGGGGTTAAGAGAAAGTGAAAATAACGATTAAAACTGCTAGTTTTAAGCTAAAAGAGAGAGAGAGAGTATCTGTGCGATGCATCGTACCATTTATTTTTGATATCTCGTAGTCATTAAAATGTTTATCCTACAGTTAATGGGTAAATTAATGGCATGGGGTCCACTAGGTTTGCTATCTTACAATGTTGAGCTAAGGCACCACCGAGCCCGGTGGAGAGATACTACCAACCAGATTCAGGGTTGACAACCAATGAGGAAGAAACCTCCAATAAACAGAATAAAATCAATTTACAGTTACAATTTGGGATAAAAAAATTAATCTAGATTCCGAAAGTTTTTCGAATCCTCGAATGTCCTTAAATATATAATTGTATCATTTTAGGTCCCTATTATGTCAACTTCACCATTGCTGTTGTATTAGCCAGAAGTCTATTTTCTCAATGGCTTACAATAAACGATTATCTCCAGATATAACAGGAACACCATTTATGGTGTTTGCAGACCAGTGAACCGGTGGCGAATCAATACGAGTATGTATATATACAGATAACACCCTAATTAAGGAGCATGTTTGTATTGTTGATCGGCTTTCGAGTCTTAGACCTACTTATTTGTTTTGGGCCAACTTTGGAGTTTAGACATTTATTTTCATTTACATGTTTGAGAATATTGCATTCCTTTCTTGTAAAACCTTTGTTTTCATGGCAGTGTCCATTATATTGTCCATTCAATTTGACATTTTCTAACAGTTGAATATATGCCATACATACTTTGGATTGTGATGATGATGATTATGATAATAATAATAATAGTAATAATAACAGCGTGTCTGGGCTAGATCAGTCTGTAGCTCAGTTTGAGGAAAGATTATCCCTTACTAGTGTACCATTGCCAGGGAGTGCCCAAATGTAAGCTGACAATTGTACATCCTTTTTGGGGATGCTCTTTCCATGTCCCGATGAAATGAGGGGATGATAGTGCATATGACGGAGTAAATTCAATGAAGTACATAAATCTAGCTTAAGCCTAACTACCCAAACCCTGGCGACCATATAAATCATTTCCCTTTAGAGAAAATTCCCCGGGATCAGCAGGGAATTGAGTCCCAGACCTCTAGGTCAGAAGCCAGGCCTAAACCACGAGGCCAGTTTGGCTAGTGATGTCAATAAACTTTGCTTTTCAAAGTGGCAAAACATATCTACGTGGCGGATGAATATCAAAATGGCTTTTACGCAGCTCTTCAACTGTCAAAAAGAACAAATATTACCGTGTATCGACTAAAGTAAACTAAAATTATTCAAACAGCAATAGATATAGCTCGAGTATGAGTGCCTCTTTAGGATCAATATACATGACCTTATTAAATGATTATTGCTTTCTTAAAGCTTCGTTAATGTAGATGCCTTAAATATAGGTGGCAGTAACTTAAATTACACATCGATCATATGTGCAGTCTAATGCTCATTGGAAGGCTCTTATATGAAAGCTAAAAAGTTACTTGAGCTAATTTTACGTACTAATATGTCAATTCTTTTGATTTGCAGTTGTCACGTTTGATAGAATGTATCCATACTTACTAAATAACAGGAATAATATAGGTAGTAAAATGTTATCAACGTTGATTGTAAAAATGTTTGTATTCTCTGAAAGGCTCTTAAGAAAAGTGACTCTACCATACATCCAATGGAACGTTAAAATCTGTTGATTTAAATTTTTATTCTTATCATATTGAAACAGATTTTTAATACATTTTAAAATAATAAATCCAGATTTCAATCTTTATTCATAATATAGTGTTGAATGAAGTAACTATGTCAATGAATTGAATTAAGATTAAAAGTATATATTTGACCAAAATTTAGCGTTTCTGCCTACTGAGCTAAGGGTCCCGTGCCCAATTCCCGGTGGGGCCAAAAATTTATCATTGATGAAAATATTAGTTTACCCTTTCACATTGATATATTAACGTCCGGGTACTGGTTGTTTTGTCTGTCCTAGTCTTAGGATATATTATATGGAATATGAAACGACGAAAGGCCTAGCCAACCGGAAGTGGAAAAATAAATGATTTGAATAAAAAACTGACCCAGACTATAGGCTGGAAACAGTATTGGGTGTAAAAAATTTGACCAAACTTATATTTCAACATTTTTGGAAGTTGAATAATGTATCTGTGTGTGTGTTTTTATTTTGTATTATTTTGAACTAATAAATATATATTTCAACCACAAGGTCTTAACAAGACACCTTCGTATTTAGGGTCTGAGATTTTTTCTAAAAAGCACCATTTAGGGGGAATGATTGTTCTAAGCTAAAAAAAACAAAATCTGTTTGATCCTATAAAATTCAATAAAATATTTAATAATTACACTTATTAGAGTGAAAAAAACTTTATTTGGTGTAAATACATATTACTCCTTTAAGAATTCATGAATAAGCTACACGACAATAATTGTGTCAAACCATTTATTTATGAAACTTACTGTTGTGTTTTGATAAAATAACCTTTTTTGGACTCCATATGGTTAATTAAATACGTTTTACCTAAATAATATGATTTTGAAATATGAACGAGTGAAATTTGCTTAAATTTATTATTATTATAATTATAATAATAATAATAATAATTATTATTATTATTATTATTAGCACCGCGTCTTACTACCCGTTCGGGTTATACGCACTTACGCTAATGTGTAATGGTAGGGTGATTGTGAGATGAAATGAAGGACCTACAGTTTAACGTGGAATCCGAACCACGGTGGAGGCCTGGCATTCCCCACATTCACAAGATGTCTTGTCAGAGGTGAAGGAAGGGTTTGGTAATCAGATAAATCTTTGCCGGGACCGAGGATTGAACCCCAGCCGCCAGCATAGAAGTCTGACACCTTACCCCTAGACCGCCAGGTCACCGACTAAATTTTTTAAGATTATACTATAAATACAAATTGTGTTATGTTTGAAAGAATATAACAACATACCTCAAAAAGCGGAAAGAAGCTTTACTTAAATGGACACATTAGTACCAATTTACATTTGTTTGTATCAATTAAATTAAATTGCTCCTAACTTTTATGTTTTTGTGTTCCACTAAATGAATCACTTAATTACTACGTATGACACAACCAATCAGACTTTTATGGTTAGATTTCTAATCTTATTTGGTAACGCGTCTGTTTACTGAGCCCAGAACCACGAGTTCACTTTCCTGAATTAACTGTAAAATGAATCAATAGTGAAATCATGATTCTAATTCACAAAAATGAAATATTAACAATAATAATAATAATATCGCGCGTTTGGGTCACATCAATCGTAGCCCAGTAGTGCAAAGCCTAGCCAGTACTAATGTATAGTTACCCAGGCAACGCCTGATCGTACTCATCCTACATCCTTTTTGTGGAGACTCTTCACATGTACCGATGAAATGAGATGATGGTGAGAGTGATTATGAGGGTGTAGAACCAGTGGAAACACACAAACCCATTTAAGCTTAATTAACCAAACCCTTGTGAACATTGGGGTGATTACCCTTTGGGGGAAAATACCCAAGGTACAAGCCAGGAGCATAACCCAGGAAATTTAGGCTCTCCACCAGTTGCACTGACCACTACGTCACGGGTGCGGCCACAGCTGGCGATCTAGGTTTGGTGTCTAATCTAGAACTAGGTAAGTTTGAAATTCTTGTTCTGACACAATCATTTCAGTAAGTTTGGGTAGATAGGCCTACCGATTTAAAATATGTAGGTGTTTAGTAAATGTTATGCCAAATATAAGTTTTTTATCTATGTCCATAAAATGTACTATCCTTTTAAAATATCTATTATAACATTTTTTTTACATGATTCCGATATTAAAAAAGGTAACAACCGCACTAAGTACTCTCAAACCTTCAAATTATAGACTCTCAAACAAAGTTAACAAGTAACACTGTTTTTGATCACCTTCTCCTGAGTACCTTAATGACCACAACATGCAACGCAGAAATATCCGTCGATATAAATAGAGCACTTGGGGCCTTCAGTTAAGTTATCTATTCCCTCCTTCATGTCACAAACACCGCAAACCAATACTAGTCCTTCAAAGGACGCGCCAGTACTAAAAGAGAACCACTTGTTCTCAAGGTGGTTTTATAACTTCCCTAAAAGTGAGAGGGAGGATGTCGTGCTTTCGCCCACCTCTACTCCTCCCTATGGGGCTGATTCGAAAGATTTATTCCGGCAATTTAACACCGAAACGGAAGTAACGCGGCATTTGTTTGTCTCTGTGTGGGAATCTAATATCAGTGTCGTGGCGTCTCGCGAGGCAATCACTCGCAGATGTTGGGGCCTCTAGACGACGTTCGACGGAATGCCCATAGATTACACAACCACTTCAATCAAGTTTGGACCCTTCCTCAGGATGTTCATTAACTTATTGCAGGGGGACGTGGATCACTAGGAGCTCCCCTCACTCCATGGATAGCTCCCATCTCCAACTCGCATTGGTGGCCGCTTGGTATAGCGCGTCACTCTTGTGTAGGACTAGATTTCCTGTGACGGGAAGGTCCGGGCTTGAATTACAGTTGAGCATATTGTTTTTTTTTTAAAATATAAAATGGTTTCCTATTCACCCTCCATCCAAATGTATGTACATTTCCTCTAAAATATTATCTTCCTCGTCCCTATCCAATCAGCATAATTAACGTACCCGAACGGGTGCTAAGACGTATTGGAGAAATAAAACTAAAAATACAGATTTAACTAGATTTACTATCGTGGTGCAGTTTTCTGCAGTTAATTTTAAAAAACAGTCAAATTGAGTGAGACCAATGAAATCATATAGTATTTAGAAAAAGTTGAAAAAAATATAAAAATAAAACTATAGGTATAATACCAATTTCGCTGTTGTCAGGTAAATAATGCATAAAAATGCACTTCACACTTTACAATTTTAAGGCAATTTTGAATCTGCAGTTTGAGGTTGCCTTTTAAGGGTATTCAAGTTAATTATGAACTATTTTCAAACATATTTTATTCGAATAACAATTTATATTTTCTTGGCCAAAAATTGTATGTTCTAAAATTTGATACCTTATAATTTCTTTGCTATATAGCCTAAAAAATAATATCATAATTATTCAAGTTTCAATGATTTAATATTAATCCCTTAACCTTCATATACTTCAATAAATATGTTAAAGCTGGTTTTATAATAATCACAAATATTAAGAAAGGCCCTTAGTAGTTACTTTTTAAGGACAAAAGTTTGTTAATAAAGATACGATTTTTGAAACAAAATACATTTATTGTTAAAATTAATTTCAAAACTCGCTTGAACACCCTTAAGTATCACTCCGCTGGAAGGAAAAGTTAAAGAAGTTGTTCACCAAGTGTGAGAGAGGTTTTGAACTTTCATTTTTAAGGTGAGATGGTAGGGATTGCAAGTTAAGGGCAGTATTTTTTCAGTTTTTTTAATAACACAAACATCAAAATGTTGGCAAAAATAAATAAAATATTTTTTCAGTCAAAACATAAGAGTTCAGTAATTGTTTAAAATATTAATCTCAACAATTCTTGAATATCTGTCAATTTAATGGAATTTGAGGATAGCTTTTTCTCTTCATTTAAAAAATGTATCATTTTATACCGCAATGTTCATGACAGATATTCAGTAGCCGCCGAGATTACAAGTTATAGAAAATTAAACTTTTTTGTTACTGGAGAAAATCTTTATCATTTTGGCCAAAAATGTTTTGCTATAAAAACTGCCAAAATACTAAACTAACTTCGCGTTCTCTTCCATCCCACCTTAAGCTCAAAATAATAATAATAATAATAATATAATTTGTAGCTCGCCATGGGGGCCGAGCAATCAAGGGGCTCTAGATTATCAAGGCACAAAGTTACTGTCAACCTTGAGGTCAGAGTACACCGAGGGCAGGGGGTGTTTCCACATTGTGATTCATCATTGTTGTTTCCCCACCCCCTCTACACGCAAATACGAGTGCAATTTTCTCTATAGTAGTCTTCTTAACCTTCGCCCTGAGATTAAGCCACTAAACAATCTTGTATTTGCCACCCGCATCGATAGGCACGCGGACAAGGCATCAGCATTGTTTTGTTTTCTGGTGACAGTAGAGTTCAGGGTTCAAATTCTATCCGGATGTATTACGGTGTTTGTTCCTGAATAATTTCACAATCTCTCGTAGTGCATATTTGAGAATATATTTTTTTAAATTCAACCTTCCTCCTCCATGCCTTATTAGTGTAGATATTTGATATCACGCATTCCCTACTAAACCTTTCTGTGACAAAATATATAATTACTCTTGTGGCCCAAGATACTATAATAATAAGATATTAGACGTTAGAATAATACTATGGGGATGTGGGTGGGGCTAATGCTCTAGATCAGTGGTTCTAAAACTAGGACTCGCGCACCCACCGGGTTACCCGAGTGACTTTCAGGGAGGTAGGGAGCAGCTCTCAAAGGAAAATTGGCAAAATAAAAGGAGAACAAAACGTGGTGGTGAAACAAACGTAGTAGGGAATTTGTAATGATATTTATTTGGATTAATCTAAATTATGTAAAAAGTCATGGATGAAGGTAAATTTTATTTAAAGTAATATATGTACAGTATCCTTTTAAGATTCATCCATGAAGAAACACGAGCTTCTCAGAAACAATGTGAAAAGGATCTCACCACTAACATATATTTTGTATAGCCTCTTTCCTGGTAAAAGAACAACTGCGTTGTTTCTTTTTAAAAGGAACAACTTCATAGTATTTGGCAGAAGACGCCATTTCTCTATATCAATAAGAAGCTAGCCTTCACAAAACCTGTCGCCAGGACTCTTTCTAATAGTTAGATTTTACACTGTTGATGAGGGAAGAGAAAGGCAAGGGGTATGTTATATATAAACCATTGTGCGTATGTTTAAGGCATCTCCGGGATCCAAACATCGACACCGAGATCCCGCTCACGCACAAGTCGGTCTATCACAGTATAATATAAATTACATCAATATCACAAGTGTGCAGTGATATAAAACATTTAATTGAAATATGTACAAGTAATTTACAGGTGTAATTTAAATAAACCGTGTGTGAAATAACAGCCATCAACATTTCTCTTTCTTTAATTATATTAATATACCGATTTAATTAGTGCTCGAACACGGATCTATAGATAGCTGATTATACGGTATCTTTTCCGCACAGTGATGATAGGCGCTTGATCACGTAGATTTAGACAACCTATAAATTATCACAGCATTCATATATCAAGGAATTAATCCGTATTGTTTCAATCGACGCCCAAAGCGGAGTGATTGATACCGATAGTATTATAATCGACACCCAAAGAGAGGTGCTTTTAATCCATATTATTACAAATTTTCAAGGCGGCTGAGGAAAATTTTCTTTTTCTCCATTGTTTGATTATATGATATTTGTAATTTGGGGGAAATTTATCGTGGAAGTACATTAGACATTTTGTCATGACCCAGGGGTACGATTTAAAAAATGTTTGATAACCACTGCTCTAGATCTTTACCATTCTGCTCTACTGGCGTCTGGAGGGATTCATGTCTAAGGTGGGGACACCGTTAAGACGAGTTACACTATCCCCAGATGATAAGATGATACTTGAGAACGATGATGGTGGAAAGCATAGGGGACTTACAGTTTAATGTGTGTTCTAAACCACGATGAGGGCCTGGCATTCCACACATTCACAAATAGTGAAAGCACACACTTTGCCAGAGGTGGAGGAAGGCTTTAGTAATCAAATAAATCTGTTTCGGAACCGGGAGAAGAATAACTTTAATATTAATAGTAGGCCACCTATCGTTATTATTATTCAGGGTTTTGTCCTATTTGGATGTAGTGGTGATTGTTTCACTTTCAAACTGTTTTTAATCCTATATTCATATGAAAACTAGTGAATTATAAATTATTCGTTATTTCTAGATCACCGAGATCTATGAATTATTCTTTAATGTAAAACGATAAGCTCTCTTAATTTATTTTTGCTAGTCCTAAGCTACATTTTTTTTTACAAATAACTCCCTCCTGGTTTGAATAACGCGAACATTTGACACTTTAAAAAAATATATAATTTCCCCGAATATTTACTCAAACTACAATAGAATCGTTCAATCCCAGGTCCCGGCAAAAATTTATCTGTTTACCAAACCCTTCCTTCACCTCTGACAAGGCATCTTGTGAATGTGAGGAATGCCAGGTCTCCACCGTGGTTCGGATTCCATGTTAAACTGTAGGTCCTCCATTTCATCTCACAATCACCCTACCATTGCACATTAGCGTAAGTGCGTGTAACCCGAACGGGTAGTAAGACGCGGTGCTAATAATAATAATAATACAATAGAATCGAGTACTCGATTGTCTGTAATCGTGATTCAACTAACAAACAAAATTGCTGTTCACGTCTGACTAACCGAAATATTAGTTATAGAATTACTATCGAACCACAAAACTTATCGGAGTGAGGTTTTATGAATTCTTCGCTTGGCGGCAACCAAATTGGGATAAGTTCAATGGTAAATTTAATATTTTAAATTATATATTTGGTAAAAAGTATTTGTATTCTGACGATATCATTTCCACTTTGATAACTATTCATGTTGTGATACTATTCTAGCTAACTTGCTCTCTTAAAAACTAAGTACGTATATTTTAGTTATTTATCCTCGGCTAGCAAACTATGTAACCTGCACAAGTGGCCACGTAGTCTAGAGTGACAGGCTTGTAATATAGGCCTACTGTATGACTAGCCAGGTTTGAATCTTGGTAGGGTTCACTAAGTTCAAGGGTGGTTTTCCTCATGTGACTTTTACTATTGTATTCTTAAACAAATGCAAATGAGAATACATTTTCTTTAAAACTCTGTTTCTAATCTCTACATCCTGCACTATTTTATTTTTTACCACGTCTTATTACCCGTTTGGGTTGTACGTATATATAATAATTACGCAAATCTGGTAGGAATGAGAATGGTAAAATGTATATGAAGTGCACACACACATATATTATTACTAGGATATATTTAGTATTATTTTATCATTTTTGTTTGGATATTATGTCTAGTAAATAATCGTGGACGCTTGACAGTTGAAAAATACGAACAGGTAACAACCTTACTATATTTAGCTTATGTATTTGTTTATTAAATATGTTCGATCACTATGACAAGTCTTGCAATTAGAATTCACCTCTCAACTTTAACAATGATTATTTGCAGGGTGAATTCATACCGAACAGTTTTTAAACAGTAATGTAAGACACGCGTCTGTGGGATTTGTTATCAGGCCTTTTATGTGGGATTTGTGGCCTCATTCCTGCATATCATTTATATTTAGGTGACGCTCCACTGCACTGGATTGAATGTATCTTTATTTATTGTATTATTGTGAGAGACCAAGCACGTTTATCTCGCACCATAAATTATTACAATGTCAAATTAAAGGTTGAGGTTAGTTTAGGATAGCTTAGCTTGGTTTAGGCTAGTTTAGGTTAGGCTAGTGGAAAAGAAAGCATAGAAAAAAAGCATTTCGAATGTTAGTGCGTTGTCATGATCCAATTTCAGATGCCAGATCAAAATAATATTCCAAAATATAATCCGTATTGAAATTGGCTTACTGTTACAAATTGGAATCTGGTGGAAGCTAATCCCACGATGTTATTTTTGGTGGTCGCAAATCCCACTGATCGCAACTTCCACATAGCTTTTGAAACTGTCGGATGAAAAACAAAAGCCAAAACTACCATGAACTTACTGTACCTGTATTCTGATATTAGACTTATAATCATCCTTAAAAAAACTTCCTTCGGGGGAAAAATAAAGTAGTCAGTCCCATATCTATTGTGGCATGTAATATAACCCTGAAAGGTAAGTGAAAATATCTTTCCCAGAAAAATTGGTAGGCCCTTTCGTTCTCGCTTATGACAATAGCGTGGGCTCATAAAATCAGTCGTTTTACCAAGTTCACGTTAAGATACGTCAAATAAAAAAAGTTAATATGTTTTAAGGAAGCTACAGTCCAAGTTTCATAGGAAGAGCCTTATTTATCGGATAGAAAATTTTATATATATACTTTCCCGTATTCATACATAAAGTCATGTGTCTGCAACTATAACTTTAGATAAATATTATAAGTACCATATAAAATATTATCATTGGTGAACTCAAAAAATTGTGTTTTGTGTTTTATAAAAGATCAAATTATATTTATAAATATTTGATTCATTTCAGAAGTGTAACATTTCAAGTAAATTTACCTAAAATGAGCTAAATCTTTCTTTCCCTAGACTTATTTTTAAACTATTAAACTTAAAATGAAAGAATCAAATAGCCAAATATATTATTTATGCTTTTAGTTAGGATAGCTACATCTATATATCATATTATAAAATTTAAAAATGACACCCCGAACGGTAATTGAAAGCCAAAGGTCCCAAGTTCGATTCCTGTGTCCAGGTGTCATTTTTCAATTTTCAAGATTAAAATGAAAGATTCTTATTATTATAGAAACATATTGACACCTCTCGCCACCATTAGGCCGTTAGCCATTTTTAGAGTGAGAAACGACTTCTTGAAAGGGAACATAATTTCAAATTCAGGTCTATAACTTTACAACCTCATTTTGTTTTAGCAAAAACACATTTTTGGTTAAAATAAATCAAATATTGTTGAAACGTACGTTTAGGTTCATTTCTTTCATAAAGTGATCAGAACAGTCCTTTTATATTTTTATCGTGAACATAATGTCTTTTGATCAAACAAATTTTAAATAGAAAGAAAAATTCCTATTTAAATTCCTTGTGTCTATGACAGAATATAATACCATAAATGTTGAAATTAATATATGAATAAAGTAAAATTGCATATTTTTACTGGAGCAATATTTTATTTATCTTGGCCTTAAACCTTTTAGTTATAAAACTTCATTAATGTTTACCTGAAATAAAAAATATGTGTTCCAGAATGAAAACTTGGGTAAATCGTTCCCGTCCAACAATAGAACATCCAATAGACCGTGTGAAGATCACGTTCAAGCGACGAGAACTAAAACCATGTAACCTTTATTAGCTGCCGGTCAATTTCTCACTTGGAATTGAAAATAATGGATTTCCTGACCTGAATGACAATTAATTGAAGATAGACTTTTCTGATACCTTAGGGATATCCCATTGGAAAGTTTTGTATTGAAAGTGAGATGTCTCGAGTTCAATTGTCTTGTTCATTTGTCATTTAATCTTTTTTAATATGATTCGTTATGGGAATAACATCATGTGTTTGATCATCATTTAATGATTTATTGAATTTACCGCATAGGTCTTTATAATCCTCTCAATTATGCCATAGTTTATTGATTTAAAAGTGATTAAATACGTTTTACTCGGATTAAATTTAAGATGTAATGTGTATTATTAATGTTCTTTAATACTAATATACATATACAAACTTTTTTTAGGTATTTAACGTACACTTGCTGAACGGACTGATTAAACCAGTACAAGACTTATAAAATAACTTAAATCTAGAGCCGACACAGCATCCAGTTCCCAGCTGTTAATTCCTCATAATGAAAGAGTAAAGCCACATTTCACCAAAAGATAGTATTTTCAGCTATGCCAGGATTTAAACCCAAGACCCTTAGCTTTATAGACAGACACTCTATAGAATCATATTAGTCAAGACTTAGACGTTTTATTTATAAATTATGTATCGAATAAGATAATGCATCGGATGATCCTACATTAAAGTCGCTCCTAAACCACTTGTAAATCAACTGTTAAGGTGCCCCGACCACCTTTAGACAGGATTCGAACATAAATATTCCAAACGTATTTTCAAGTGGGATGGACAAAATCTGTTTGGATCATGGAAATATTAGCATGAATTTACTTTCAAACTATTTAAGAAATCAATTTTTATACAAAATTTTAAATTTTTGTTGTAATAAAATTGTTAAAAGTGTTTGTCCGACACCTTATCTCAGTAGGTAGCGTAACTGTCTACTAAGCTTAATGGTTTCGAGTTCGATTCTTGACATGGCTGAAAAGTTAATCATTGATGAATTGTGGCTTTTCCCTTTCATAGTGATCCATTAACGGCCGGGTACTGGATGTTGTGTCTATTCTAGATTTAAGTTCATTTATAAGTCATCTGCTGATATAATCAGCCGGTTCAAAAAGTATACGTTAAATATGTAAAATAAAGAATAATTTAGGGTTCCACAAATGAGATCAAGTTAATAGTCTAAAGAATTAAATCATTTTTCTTTATATAAAATATGAACGAAAAAATAAGAACTTGTTTGATTTTTGTAAATAGCGCACTCTATAAAAACACAAATATGAACACACTTAATTTAAGACCGTCACCTAATATTAAATACATAGCCATTTAGTCTTAATTGGCTAGGATGATGATCGCGTATAAAATTAGTAAATATCTTCTTCGACACTTCCCAGAAACAAGCCAGCCTCTTCTTTGTGTATGACTAATGACTATTCTAACCGCTTATTCATGGGTAGCAATAAAATATAATTATTTATAATTTGTGTGCTTTTGAATAGTGGTTAAATAATTATTAATATAAGAAATAATATAAATAAATACCACACCTTGTGTACTTTGAACTTTACTATTTTTTTGTTTGACACTTTTATTGTTTTGGCGTTATTAATTATGTACAGTTCATTTGAATAATGATAGACATTAGTAAATGAAGTATTATGTATTTCCATATTTAGCCATGGCATTGTGCAGTGAATGCTGCAATTTCTGCTATAAATACTTTGCTAGCGTTTCTTTCCAGGGTGGTATAAACAAATCCTCATTTTGCGGATAAAGTCAAGTAATATATTATTTTAATTGATAAAGATTAAACAGTGAAACAAACATTAATCATAGCAATGAAATGAATTCATAATATATGTGAAAAACAAAATGAAGTAAAATATTTTCGCTAAATTATAACACAACCTTTTAAGTGAGAATTATGGTCAATGTTTCCTATTTAAATGCAAATTAGTGGTAGAGACATTCCAAAACAAAATAAATAGTAGGGCCCTACTTTGCTCCGAGCAGAGCTAATCGTTCCTTTACCTAAAACTTGAGATCTTTACTAAGAGTTTTTTAAGACATGTGAAACAAATTGATAGACAATGTCTTAATATTTCAACAAAAAGCATAAATGAAATAATACACACTTTTATAAAATATATTGAAAACAAAGCAACATTTCTGTTCACCAAAGAGCGTAACAATCAACTCCTCATTTACAGGACCACTATTAAAATAAAATTGCTTATGCAGTTAAAGCTATTGGTTTTATAAAAAAAAAATTTTAAAATCTCCATAGTCCTACAAAATAGGATACATATGGTGTCTCACAACAAGCCACGCCCACCTCCTTTCCCATTTGTTGACAGGTTTCTCGTCGCAATGGGATTGGAGGTCCATCTTGGCGTCAAGATGAGCTTTTAGTTATGCGAAGTTTCCCAACAGCTGGTTTAGATAATGGTGTGTAAGTTACTCGTGTCTATACGAACAATTCAGTTATCAGGTGCTTCACAACAAAGGATATTGAGAGGTGAGCATAATTACATCATTAATATATGGCCTGCTTATAGCTACCTAGCGTTTTACAACAATATACTGATGGTTCAATCCCCCACAATTCTCCCTCCAAAACTCTTTCTCGCGCCCGCCAGACTGGTTATGAGAAGCTCGGCCTGGCTCTAACCTTGACTTCAAACTATGTCTTTTCTCCTCGAGGTGGCGTGGTTACACCCCCGTCGACCTCATGGCACTCACCAATTTCTCCGGTCGGCGCAGCACATTCCAAACGTCTCCAAAACTGGTTCTCCCAGCTGGCAGACTGGTTATGAGAAGCTCGGCCTGGCTCTAGCCTTGACTTCAAACTATGTCTTCTGTCCTCGAGGTGGCGTGGTTACACCCTCGTCGACCTCATGGCACCCACCTTTTTCTCCGGTCAGCGCAGCACATTCCAAACGCCTCCAAAACTGCTTTCCCGGGCGGCAAAATGGTTATAAGCTGCTCTGTCAACATACCTTGACTTCCAAATCTACTCTCCAGCTATGAAAGCAGTGTGACTACATCTTCATATTTCCTCTACGTTACAGCCGTCTGTCAGGCTAAGACTGTCGAACTAGTCCCACAAACATGTGGGATAGCTTTGAATCTACCCTTGTCCTAGATATCTCCTTGAGAGACATATTGCACTGTTTGCCCACTCATTTTTACGCACATCCCGAAAAAAAAACCTTGCTAAAAAAACAGGTATCTCCTCTTATTTTCATACATATCCTGGGAAAATCTCCTTGATAAAGACGAACATCTTTCCTTATTTTCATACGCATCCGGGAAAAACTTATAATTTTCTAAATACATCTTTATTCTAACGTCCTACCATCTAATTTTAGACTTGAGAATTCAAGATCAGCTGAATATATACCATTTTGGAATGAAAATGCTTCTTATTGTTGTACCCAACCAGCCTAAGCCATTTACTGAGATAAATCAGAACTAGCCGACTCTTAAGGCAGTTTTTGAGGGAAAACTGTTTCTACCTAACTAACAATGCACTCCAGTATATTTTCAAAAAAAAAAAAAAAAATTGAGCTTAGTAGATTATTTAACATTTCATTGATAAAATTTGATCTTATCGTATTACCATCTGATTTTAGAGCATTTTTCGGTGAGAATTTTAACTTAGTCGACTCTAAAGCACGTTCCGAGTAAAATTGCATTTCTTCATGCTACCACCTGACATTGGATCATTTTCTAATGGATAATTTTAGCTTAGCTGACTCTATAAATTTTTCCGGGGAAAATTTGATCTTATTGAGCTACTATATGGCTCCAGAGAATTTTCCTATGATAATTTGTGCATAGCCGACTCTATATCATTTTCTGAGGAAAATGCCATCTTTTCTTGCTACTACTTGAATACAGACCATTTTACGGGAAAAACTCGAACTGAGCTGAATCAATATTATTTTCTGATAATAATTCAACCTTTGATAAGTTTTCACAAAACATTCAACATTAGCCAACTCTAGAATATTTTTTTCCGAGGAAAATTATATATTATAGAAGAGTTAACACATGACTATAGACCATTTTCTGATGAAAATTTTAACTTAGCTAACGCCATAGCTTTTATTGATGAAAATAAGGTATTTTCAGCTTAACCTAGACATCTTTTGAGGAAAATTCGAACTTAGCCAAATCTATACCATTTTACGAGGAAAATTCTATGTCACCACCCGACCCTAGATCGTTTTTCGAGTGAAATTAGAACTTAGCTGACTCCATACTATTTTCCGGGGAAAATCGATCTTATCTTGTAACCAACCAAATATATATAACCCTCCGAAGAAAATTCGACCTCAGATGAATCCATACCATTTTCCGTGAAAATTTCGATAATTTTCCGATGGAAATTTGACCTTAACTGATTATTTAGAAATTCCCGGGGAAAACTCGATTTTATCATTCTACCACTTAAATCTAAGAGATTTTCGAAATAAAATTCAAACATAGACAGACTTACACCATTTTTACGGAGAAAATTTAATATGACCATACTAACACCCGACTCTAGACCATTTCCCGAGAGAAAAAATTACACTAGTCTAAATTTGGTCACCTATCTGTACCTACCGTCTCCCTCTATCAAATAGACTTTCTTAAGCAAGTCATGCATATAGCACTAATCGGAAAAATCAAGGCTTATACATTTATTTTGTGTCCTGTATTAAGATGAACTAACTATTAGAATTAACATCTTAAAAAAAATACCTTATGTCTAGTGAATACTCACTCATCATGTTGAGTACACTAGGATCAAACGAGGGCAGTTAAAACAGCTGAAGAATTTAGAGTAGGGGCGTGGTTAATGTGTTAACAGTATAAAGGGATCAACACCACCCGCTTTGCTGCTGAGTGGACTGGAGTGACTCACTCTCACTCAAGACATCGGCCTGGCACTGGCACAGGTGCGGTGAAGGGGTTGAGGGCGCCCCACTCCCTCCCTCACACTGTCAAAACAAAACCTAACGCTCCACTGTCTGTCTTGCAAAAATATGTAAGCTTACTTTAATTGAAACTAAAACTAGTTTATACTGTAAATTGTTTGTTTTTACTGTAATAGAAAGGTATCGTAAAAGTAATGAACTACGGAAGTGATCCAAAATTGTTTGTAACTGTCAGCATAAAACCAAAGTTTAAACACTGATATTGCTAAATAATATCGGTATTAGTTTTGCAAACAAGAACGGTTTTTTTTTTTCAAACAAGTTTGGGAGCACCGCTCCGCAGTCGAAAGCAATGTGGGAGCCCCGCTCCCATCCGCTCCCACTCCACTACTCCCCTGCATAATATACATTATTATCCAGTTTGTGCGATTATGTAGTATAATTTATTAAATTTCAGACCTCTGAATGCATTAGATGTAACGTAATGCTCATTACAGACAGACAGATACACAAACCCTTAATTTTATTAATACAGACTATTAAATAAAGTATTCATTTCTATTCGTACCTAACTTGATCACCAAGTAAAAATATTTACTTCTAATCCAAGGATAGATTATGAGATCTATTTTAAATCCAATGCTAATCATTACACTTTGATTGGTCTGGTTATTTTATATTCACATTAGTAGGAAAATAGTGTTTATTTGGCAAATAAAATAAGATAACGCATTGATAATCATGGATACAAACAAATATATGACTTTATTTATTAAAGGCAGCTGAATCTAGATAATTTCAAAGTAAATAATCATACCTACAAAATAGAACGTATTTTGGTACGTAAATGTAATTTCAAAACAAATACACGTTACAATAAGTACTTGGGGATACATAAAAGTGTGTACCTTGACTATTTTTTTAAATTTTATTTTATCTGTAATCATAGATAAAGGCCTTGGACACTGGTGCGAGTACCTCAAAACCCAACAAATATAAAACTATGAAACTTAAACTCGTGCTAGGAGGCCTGAGGATGGTGACCTTGAGTTTTATTATTTCCGCGTATGTGAGCCTCATATATAAGACCATTTGAACATTTGTTCCTGTAGTTCATAAACCAAGAAACATATTTACTATTTATATATATTTATTTGACGTACTCAACAACTGCCGACTTTCTGAACAGACTGATTACATTAGCACACTAGAATTACTATAAGCAAGCTGGAAAGAGCCTAACAATTTTTCTAGGAAAGCTAGTTTCACATACCTTGCAGGGTTCTTTTACATGCCACAATCGGCATGGGACCAATGGCTTTACTTACCCTCTGAAGGAAGTAGTGCTACGGATTTTATCGATCAAAAAATTATTTCCACCCCTGTTGGGTTTGAGCCTATGAACATCGGTACTTTAACCCAAGACCACCTAGATTGACAAAGAAATGGAGTAATCTGAAATTTTACCTATACTTATGTCCTTAAATAAATCTTAGGGCTTACACCTTGGGCGTATTTAAAAAAAACTGGTAGGCCTAAATATTTAGAGATTGACGCCTGGAACCCCGTTTCCACAGATAAGCATGAAAAAAATAAACCTATAAATCATAAAATACTCATATGAAATTAGCTTTAGCGTATTTTTGATTTTACATTCATTGAAAGCCTTAGCGCCTATACTGGGGAAACTACAAAACCGCAAGACATGTAAAATGTAAGCTTTGCATTGGCCAATGTAATTAGGCTAACCTTAATTATTTTGTTTGCACACAGTTTGCGAAACTGACGTTTTAAGCCCCGTAATCATCAGGTGGGTCTTTTAAACCAAGGACAATAAAAATTGAAGGCTTGGTGTAATTACTTAGGGATACCATCAGGATTGTAACTCAGGCCTTTAATTTTACTGTTGAATATACTGCAAACCTCACACCTTGGACTGCGTGACTGGTGGTCCAAATTTTAAAAAAATTAATAGTAAGAGTTCTTGAGAAATTAAAAGATTTATTTCTGGTCAACATTGATATCATTTTGACATTATATCATTTCTTGTTATTTTATAACTATTCACAGTAGCTAATACAAATGACAGCTGCTGATACCGTTAGTTGACTTATTAATACGTAAAAATAGGTCTAATAGATTTTTTGGTCTTCCCATGAACATTGTATTGAAGGTAATTTTAATTTTATATACATATATAACGGAATTGAGTTCCGTGAATGCTTGTTTGTCATGTAAGAAATATTCAATATTGTTTTTTTCATTATGAGTATATGCTGTTGAATATAGTAGTTATTTATTTTCATTTTAATAACATCTTTTATGTTATGACTTTATTAAAAATTAACTTTACTCTCTTGGGGAAGGATAGATAATGTTTGCCAACGTATCAGAACTTTCATAAGATCAATAACTTCATCTAGGTAATGTCGGACAATTGGAGATAGTTTTTATATAACTGAGCTAAACAGGTGGATAAGCTATCGTATTAATTTTATTTTTGTTTCAAACAACCGCCATTTATATTAAGGATCTTACATTGAAGTATGTGTTAATTTAATTTGTTGTTACTAAAGTGAGATTATGTATAAATTTACTAACGTGATAGTAGGCCTTGTATAATTTTACCTCATGACATTACATACCATTTTATTACTATAAGTTGATAATATATTCAAGTGAACTCCTCATTAATTTAAATAACCTATACCTTCAATTTAAATTAAACAAATTTACATATTATTTTATACTTTTAAATTATTTTATGTCATAAAAATACCTTGCTCTTAGTACCTTTAAAATGTAATTTTATGATTAATTATTTTTATTATCTTTTATAAAATATTTTTCATCTATAAAACAAAATTTGTATCCCAAGTGACCTATTAGTTATTTTATAACTTTCCAGTAGCTATGAATGATCTTATTTTATTTTGGATGTGAATCCTTTCTGTTTTTAGTTGATCAGCATATAACACTGCGGTAGATTGTGAGATACTCAATTATATAGCTACCTAGAAATCAGATAAATTTTAAAACCCCTTATATATATGCCACCCGAACGACTTATTGTATTGTCTGATTGCATAACCGACAGGTAAACACTACTTTCTTAAAATATCCAAGTTAATCATCTTGGAGATTTAAAACTCAATTTTTAAATACATAAATATTTCAGGATTATAGTTAAGAAAATGTTCCCATGTAACACAAATATATTATGTATCTTATAAATTATCATATATAATCCAATTTTGGTTTGAAGAACAGTTTAGAAAGTTCAAACACATTTGCGGCCAAGATTAATAAGATTTTACTATATTATTTAGGTTAATGTATAAGTATTGATAATATATATCAAAAGTGACAGGTGCACATAACATTACTTTTGCATCACTATATTAAGGTCATTTTAGTAACTTTAGTAGCTACCTAATACCATTCTTCCTATCAAAATTAGCCTATAGTTAAGGTGAGAATATAAGAAACGCGATAAAAGTTGAGTTTTTCTGCAGTTTTTATAGCAAAACTTTTTTTTGGGCAAAATAAATCAAATATTGCTTCAGTACAAACATAAAGTTTATCTTTCTTCACAAATTAATATAAGCAGTTCTTTAATATATGTCATGAGCATAGCGGCATTAGATGACAAACGTTTTAAATTAAGAGAAAATGTTGTCATTAAATTTCAGGATACCCTTGATGGAAAATCATGAAATGTTGAGGTCAGCATGTGTAGAAAATTATATTCTACGTTTATACTGGAGAAATATTTGATTTATTTTAACCAAAAATGGTTTTGATATAAAAATTGCAGAAACGCTTAACTTTTCTCATGTCACCTACACCAGACCCTTAAAGTTACTAAACCTGTAGCAATTAAAATAGTTCACGATGATAGACAGTATAATATTGCTATATAATGGTAAGGAATGTGTGATTGCAATACAATTGCAGAAGTAGTGTGATTAAAATATTATACCAGGTACTGTGTGATTATGATACAATGATAGGTATTGTGTGGTTACTATAGACTACGATGGTAGGTATAGTGTGGTTTGCCATACTATGGTAAGACCATAGGTATATTATGCTTATAATACAATGGTGTGTGTGTAGTGGAAATGTTATACGATATTAGGTAAAATATTATTGCCATACGATAGTATGTATAGTGTGATTGTCAAACTATAGTTGTTATAGTGTAACTGGCATGATATTGTATGTATGTATAGTGTGATTGTCAAACTATAGTTGTTATAGTTTAACTGGCATGATATGGTATGTATGTATAGTGTGATTGTCAAACTATAGTTGTTATAGTATAACTGGCATGAGATGGTATGTATGTATAGTGTGATTGTCAAACTATAGTTGTTATAGTGTAACTGGCATGAGATGGTATGTATGTATAGTGTTATTTGCATAAGATAATAGGTTTAGTGTGATTGACGTACGAAATTAGGTATATTGTGATTGCCACAGATGGTTATTAGATTTATATGGTTATATAATGGTAGGTGTAGTTTAAGTGATATACTATGCAGTTGTTGTGTAGTTGACAAGATATTACAAGATGAACTATCTTGGTTAAATGTAATTGATATTCTATAATTATAGTGTGGTGGGCATAAGACTGTAGTTATCTGACAGTTACACACGCTAGCAAATTTACTTTCAAATACTTATACGTCAAATCATATGTTATGTAGTTGTCACTAATATATACAAATAATAAAACTGTAAATTTGTTTGTTTCGTTCTATTTCGTATTTTTGTTTCTGGTAAACTCAAAAAGTACTCAACGGATCAAGTAGAGACTTCCTATGTTGTAATCCTTATCTGTAATAATAAAGGATAAGCTATTAAAAAAATATGTATGATTTTGGTAGGAAGAACAGTAAGCGTTAGTTACTAAAGTTACTAAAACAATTTTCATATATTCATATATCAATCCATGTGATCGACAGCTATCACTTTTGATAGATAATATCAATACATATAGAATAGTATAAATGATATAGCAAAATGTTATAAATTTTGGCTGCAAATAAATATGTTTGATTTTTCTCCACTGTTCTTCCAACCAAAATCAGGGTATATATACCATCACGCTAGCTCAATCAGCGAACGAAGTAGTGTCAAAATAAACCAACTGTTAGTGTGTTTATATTTATGTTTTAAATTGGTATCCATTCAAATATATTAATTTTAATATATAGATCTTATTTGTAAGTATCCTTGGCAACGAAGGGTTTTGAAATATCAACAAATCATGAATATAGAATTAAATTTGTTCTGTCTTACTTGATTGCCAAATCAACTACAATCCAAAGAGTAATTACGGGATACATTTCAATATTATATCTAAAAAAACTCTTATTTTTGGTTGGTAATATTATATTAACATCAATAGGCAAATCATGATCATTAACAAATAAAACTCACACCTAGGTAACGTTCAACATATTTATGTGAATTGATCCTACATTTATGTGGGTACATAATTAGATAAAAAATTAATTCTTTCATTAAGAGGCAAAATATACTAATCAAGATTTTATACAGAAGGCAACATCACACAGGCGACTGTTTAATTGTTAGTAAATATATTTCAATAAAAACATAAAGGTGGCTTGCGTGTTGAGGGAGATAGAATGGGGGCGAGTCTATGTTTCTTCCTGAATCTTCGCACGCAGATTAAACGCTCCTCTTGAAATTTAATTCTTTTTTAGCATTTGAAGTTGTCGAATGTGTTGATTTATTCTTTAATGCGAGAGAAGGTGTAGGCAAATGCTAGAATCAAACACACACACACATACTATATATAGATATACAATGTCAGGCTCATTTGGTTTGGTTTACCAAGTAGCTAGGAATATATATATAATGTCAGACTCGTTTAGTCTGGTTTACTGATGACTAATAATTTGGATTTTGTATTCAGGACATTTTTTTTAAAAATGGTTGCCCACTTTCCCTTCATACAAATACGAGTAATTTCCCCTCAAATCCTACCATCTTCATTCCTACTCATATTTGATTTTTATAATTGTATTTTGCGCAGTTTATTTTGTATTTCTTTAAATATTTGAGTTTAATTTCTGCAAAGGTTATATATAAAAAATGATTTAAAATTGTTAATTTTTTTATAATTATTCAAGTAAATTAACCACGTTTCAATATATGTATACCTAAAATAAATATCTTATAAAACTTATCAAAATGAAAACTTTAAGGAGCATCAAAGCCTTCCCACCTTAAGTTGGCTACCATAAATACAAATAATTAAGCATTAATTGAAAACTAGTCATGTTTTAAACATGCAAATAAATAATTAATAATCTGCAGAGTTATTTGATAATTTTTTAAATTTAATAATATTAAAACTTTTTTTCAAGATTAAAATACTAGTTTAAAATAAATGGGTTCATTTTATTGTGTTTGAATTAAAATTACATAAACATCCATATTTATAAATAATATACATAGACAGCTTATTTTTGTGACTAGTTCATGTAATTATTGAAGCCCAATTAAATATGAATAAGTCTGAAGAGGCTGTCTCAACCAATAGATAACGCCTTGCTTAGGTAGGAAATATAGCTCCAACCAAACATCGCATTGTGGTGAAGTGTTTGTTTTCTAGAAAACAGTTGAATCGAGGCCAGTGAGACCAAATTTTAAAAATTACAACAAAATTGGAAAATTATTGTTTTGAAATGAGAAAAATATAAAACTGATTTCAATTTGGCTGTTGTCAAGTGAAAAATGTGGAAAACCACACCTCGAAACGTTTACTGGTTTGAACGTAATAAAGTATTTAAAAACTAGGTTAATCGGGCGTGAGATGGCCTCTTAAATTACATCTAGCAATATTATTACTGTCATGAATAGGATGTATTTTAATACACCTGGTTTTAGATGGTGTTTATCTATATTTAGCTTAATTTTTTTTTACATAAGTGTACGAAGGCCTGTTATTTGAGATACATTTTTATAAGAAAGAATTTTCATCAAATTCAAAATGATAAAGGTGTTTATTGTAGACGTGTATAGTAAGACAATTAAACACCAATATTAATTGAGAATATTCATTTGTTTAATTTATTTTACAGAGGTTTGTGGATTTTAAATACAATCTTTACAGAGTAATGCATCTACAGTATAAGTTACACAATTCAAATATACTTTTATTTGTATTATATATATATATTAATAAAGGCTCTTTTGGATTTATTTTGAAGCCACCTAGATCGAAAAAATAAGTTTAGCTATAGTAAAATATTGTAGACTTTATATTGTAAATGTTAAATTTTACCTTCATCGTTTGAAAAATGTCTTGTTAGTAAAATTATCAACACTCTTTACTGTCTTTAAGTACGATAGTTCACAAAATAATTAGTTTTTTTCAGTGATATGTGATTAATTAATAGAAATATTTCATATTCTATTCATTATGCAATAAAATGTTGATATAAAGAGACAATTTTAGTTAAACTCCTTGTTCAATATTATAATAATAGATTTATATAACAAATTCTAATACTTAAGAACTAATATTGTATTTGACAATAGGCCTTACTGTAATAAATAAGTTTTGAACTACTCTCACTTGATTTATGCTTTAGATTAGGTGTCTTGAGCACACAAATCAGTTATCGCATTGACAATATTAGTGGATGAAAAATAACCAAACAAACATAGTCATGAGCTTTAGAAAATTGGTAGCTCTTATTTTAACAAACTTATGTTAAACATCCACACATACACTTGCAAAATTTGAATATTATTTGAATACTTGATAATGCATGTATTGATATGGTGGCGTATACATTTGGAAACGTCAATCCTGTGTAATTCAATTTTTATAAATTAAAAATAAACACTGATGTTGTGGAAATGTGCTGTAATTTTCATATAGAAAGTATGTTAAACTCTTCAAAAGGGTTAAATAAGATATAATTTACTTCATACGCTTTAAAACAAGAGTTATTAAACGGCTCAATTGTCGAGGTATGTGTGAGGAGGGCAATAAGAAGGAATATACCTGCACCTGCAACTTTTGTCTTCACCGGAAGTATAGTCCATTGTGAGCCCTACGCCTTATAACACATGGCCATTGATGTGAGGCGTATGGATACAAAATGACAAAATAAATTTACACTCGGCTCATAGTCAAGACAGCTCTATCTCTGTCGGTTACTATATAAATGAAATCCATCCAGCTGAAACAAAATAGATTCTTACGCAACGCAACGTCTTTCTGTTGCATAATTTGTTTTTGAATCACAAAATGTTCTTCCCCGCCTGGAAGAAGCTACTTTTATATGGTTTGACGCATCTGCTATGAAATAACATTTCAATAAACTAGTTTATGACATAACCTTCATTTCATAATACCTTTACACCTTCACTGGTGGGCATATGGTATAAGCTGTTAGACTTAGATTGTGTCAGGACCTATTTGACAAAAACGTCGGGGTCTAAATCCCAAACAGATAGTACTGAGGATTATATATATTATGGTTTTTCCCATACTCTCTCTGCTATAATGTTGGTGCATCTTCTTTTAAAACGACCTTTACACAGATAAAATAAACATTTGCAACAACAACTGAAAACAAATTTATTTGGCGAGATAATGAGCATAGGCTTTAAAATTAACCCACTCTACATCAAGGTGCGAATCTCAATAGTTGAAGCAAAAGCTTAGATGAAAATAAAAATCTCTACATTTATTAATAAATATAGTCATCATTATCATCAACAACAACATCATCATAATCAACTCTTTCCAGCCTGTGGCTGGGTCAGTTTAGTAAAATGCCTCCATATTCCTCAATCCTTCCACCATTCATTTTCCTTTAATTCTTCCATTCTTATCCTCTCACTTGCACACTTTCTGTTATCCGTTCCTCCCATATTTATATTGCCCTGTCTTGCGATCTTTTTCCTTCATAGTTATTTCCATCATTTTCTTCGGCATTTCTCCTCCTCCATCCTTATTACATGCCCATACCATCTTAGTGTTGCTTCCTCTACTATTTTATGTACGCCCTCTACCCCCAATATCTCCCGGATAACGTCAGTCTTAATCTTGTTACTCCTCTTGACATCTATCATGCTTCCCACAAACTTAATTCCCATAACCTCCACTTTCCTAATCTCTCATACATTCAATGTCCATGTTACTGCCACATGTGTGACAATGGGTACAAAGTACGCCCTGTACAACACTCCCTTAAACTTCAAGGGTACTTCTCTTACACACCTATGGAACAACTATACCTACTGTACTCTTCTCATTTGATCCTCTCTAATCCCAACCTTTGCCTCAATCCCGATTCCAGAATATTTTATATTTTGTGCTTTTCTCAGCTCTATTTCATTCAACTTTATTGGTTTACTCCTCACAAAACACTTTTCTGTGAATATAGTGAAGTTTAAAAATGATAGTTAAATTCAACGAAGATTTTTTTTGTTTTTTTTCTTAGCATTGCGTTTTACTTCTTGTTCGAGTTATACGCTCCAAGGACGTTCTGTAGCCATAAAACTTGAGGTGGGCTGGAGGGGTAAACGTTCATTTAGGTCAATACTTTTATAGTTTTTATAACAGAAACCTTTTTTGCACAATATCTATAAAAAAGTAATCGGTTAACATGTTTATTTTTATTTTTCTAACAGCAATTTCAACAGTTTCTTAATGTTTGTCATGGGCATCACACAATTTAAACTAAGGTTTTCTCTTAAATTAGTTAAATTATTTATAGTACCAGGTAGTTTGAAATACATTTGTGGACATGCAGGCTAAATATCAGGCCGATATAATCTGGTTTTCCTGTAACATGGAGGAAGAGGATGGAATCCAGGCAGGGTATAATGAAGGTTTTTTCCCTTCATAGTTTCCCACTCTTTCTTTAAACACAAATGTGGGTATATTTCCTTTTAATTCTACTTCTCGTATCCTTACTCCATTATTGTAATTAAATTCAGGTGACCCAGACGAGTATTAAGAACGGTGGGAAAAAGTGTATATTTTTCTCTTGAGTCAAAAACTATACATTGGACTGGTAAAATCTCAAAACAACTTCAGTCAAAGGAGCCGCCTCAAAGTGAGGAATTGCCGAGAAACTGTTCAGCTCTAAAGCAATATAATATAATATGAATATTTTTTCAAAAGTGGTCCAAACAAAAATAAACCCGAAAGCTTCCAACAGGGCTCTTTTTTGTCTTTAACAACCCCATAGTTGAAGTTTAATTAATAGGGGAAAAAAATTGTGGTATTAGCTCATTAACAACAACCTTTTAAGCATATTTGCGGAACTTTAAGATTATAAGAGATGAATTTATTTATATTTACTTAGCAATGCGTCTTACTACCCGTTAGGGTTATACGCTTACTTGATTAAAAAGGGATATAGGTTTAGGACTTATTTACGAAAGACAATACATTTTTGATAAGCTCTTAACATAACATTATATTTGAGAATTAGCAGTGATCTTTCCTATTTACCTTGGAATAGGAAGCTTGGTAGTTTTATTCCCCCTCGTTCTTATAAACATGATAAAGGGTGGTTGTTGGTTTAAGAATATGAAAATACTCGTTGCTTTTTATTTAAATATATACATTTTTATAAGACCAGAACCACAAGAATTCATTGAAACTAAATATTAAAAATAATTCTTGCCAAAAAATTTGGAAATTGGCATTTCGAATGTTGTGAAACATTTAAATATATTATAATTATGAGATTGATGAAGTTTATAAACTCTGAATCAATATGTATATACTCTTATAAGTTTTACATGTCTCAGATTTTGTTTGAATCTAAATAAACGTATTGTATTGCACTGAAATAGCACACATAACAAGTTACTTGAAAAAATTTATCAAAAATAACTATTTCTATAGGCTGTTTTAAATCTAGATAGTTATATAAAATATGTTTACTAGAAAACACAAATAAATAGACAAGTAACAATAATTATTAATGTTTGATATTTGCTCTACCAGATCGTTATAATGGTGAACTCAGTGCCTCCTAGTCATCCGACCGGTATATTTATTTTTCATATTTTATTTATCAGCACACTGCTGATGCTATGTTGGTTGTAAATTGTTGTTTTAAAATAAATACAATGTTTTAGATTGTTTGCAGCAGTTGTTATATTCACGTTGTTTTAACTCTGACCAGAGTTAGGCCGTGAGTAGTAAAGCTCAAAATATAAAACGAGAGTTACCAGTTATTGAAACATTAAGCTGCGTATATTATATAGCCTGGCGGAAGGGAAGGAGTGCAGTATTGCTGACAATAAATAAACCATCACCACATATCCTTACAACATAGGGTTTTTTAAGAGGATAAATCAGAGTAACGAACCTCATTGTCAACAATTGTTAAAAAAAAATATTGTTTGAAACAAGTTAAGGATGAGTTCACTATTTTTAACAGTGAAAAAAACACACGTGATGATCTTTGGAGCACTATGTTGTGTCGAAATAAATTATAGTAAATCCAGAGTTGCTGATAGAAAACTGTCAGCAATTCTGGAAACGATAGGTTGAATGAAGGGAGCATGTAATGCTCGCGATGTTGCCAACAATGAAAAATAACACCATTGACAATACTTGCAACAAGGTTCCATCAGGAAAGTATGATATCATCATCATTTTACCAACAGCGGCCTTTTTTATGACTTGGTAGAGTAATTTATGAATACTAGCAAGATAATAATTATCTTTACTCCATTAATTGGCTTACAATTCTTTTCACTGAAAGAAGTGTGGATGCATTTTCTTAAAACTCTTCATACTGTTCTATGTAAATTATATTAGTAGGTATAAGCTATGGAGAGCCTGAACAGGCATTAAGATGCGTTGCACTTTATAATAAATTGGTGTTGCTGACTCCTCATAAGGGCGCTGTTGCCAACACTGTGTTTCACCAGGTGAACGTTGAGAGAATGCAGTTCTGCAAACATTAAAGTGATATAAATTAGGGTGTGATGTGGAGATTTGAGCCCCTCCTCAGTAGCTGGCGTTGTTCCCACGCATAGAGATGCTCATCCGCCTCTCCGGGCGCCCCCCCTGCTGATACTGGAGCTGACTGGAAGGAGCAGGAGGTGGATATCGCCATTTACGAGGTCTGGAGAGAAGGTTACCATCAGTCGAGGCACGGCCCCTGAACGGAGGCAGAACATCTCCCCCTCCTGGCTGATAAGCCTCTCCTTGGTGATCCGCGCCTTCCGCTTCGCCCTCTTCGTTCAGTCCCACCTCAGTCCACCTGCGACCTGAGAACACGAGACTTTACACATCAAGAGGATTGTCCGAGTGGTGATACGGGCAGACCACAAGTCCAGGAGTTCTAGGTTTAGTACCAAACGCCTTATATCATATTTTAGTATTTATTGATAGGTTCATCCTTTTAATATAATAATAGTTTATAAGGCTACTTCTTTCTATATACCCTTAAATTACCCTAAAAGGTATTAAACCCACCTTGCATTATTCCACTATGGTATAACTTATAGGATAGTGCCATAGTGTAAACCGTGAGTGTACGTAATAAATATTCACTATATTCGTACAACATCACTATTTTCCCTAATCTACCACCCATCGGCTGGATGCATTAGCGGTGGTCTTCCACATGGGATTTTATATTGAATATTTTAAATTCTCCGTCCACTCTAACAGGAGTATAAATAATCTAGGGTGCCTTCACTATACATATAGGCCTACCTTAAATTAAGCCATGCTGTTAAACGTAATATTAATTTAAAAAAAAAGACTATATGAATTTAGAATTGACCTTTGTGTGAGTCAAGTCACATATTCTTGAAATGTCCCTTCGACAGCTATTGGGGGACCAAGCACACCTTTACACCATAACAGCTGGAAAATTAGTAGGCATATTCTCCCTAATTGTCTCGTAGTTTACACCTTTCTGATAATTCCTCTCTAACGATTCTCCATACAAATAGCACATGCATTTTTTATCTCCGTGTTTGTCGGGATGTGCTTTTAAGTATTTTAAAAAACACTAACTCAATGATTTTATAAGTATTTCTAAAATAACTTTTCTTATAAAGAATCTGTTGGCAGCTTGAAACGTTACTAAGCCTGTACTATTACGTTTTCCTACTTCAATACATGGGATCTGCAGCTGACAATTTAAATATGTATTATCAATATCTATACTATTACTATTATTAATATTAGAGGTTCTGTCTTACGACAGGTCCAGTACTTTTGTCAGTACACCCTGTCCTCTGCCTTCTCCTTGACCTCCCAGAATGTCCGTCTTTCATTGGTTTTGTTCATTTGATTAAAAAGGTTTTCAGGGAAAATATGTGTCCACCCACAACACAGAACCACGGCTGAACTACCCCTCCATGCGGTCACGCCCTTGGCTGTTCCATCTTGAACCATCTCGAGCATCATTTGATCTGTACCTCAAGTCGATCCTAATACCGCTGCTACCCTGTACCAGCCACGTAGCTCCGTCCAGAGAGCCGTGGTGTACCCCACGTCACTAGGTCCTTACAAAACTTAGCCGCCACCAAGGCCTAGGATATATGGGTCTGGCTGCTCTTTAGTTTCAGTGATCAGGCATTGAAGCCAAAAAGCGTGAGTATATTAGCATATTACACGCACTCAATTCAAATATTGTAGAGAAGTTTTAATCTAAAAGATTTTTTTGTATAAAGTAATATGGAGACCATAGAAAATAGTTAATAGCTTAAAAAAAGAATGTTATTTTTACTAAACGCGTCAACTACAATAATTATTTACAACGAGTGTAAAAGTTGCGTGGTAATGTGAAATATATATTTTCTCTACTTAAATTAGCTTTATACTTTAGGGGAGGAGGAGGGAATTAATTAACACAGTGTATTATATTTAAATTATAGAAATATTCTTATAAATTAAATATATTATACCTGTGGTTTTCCACTTTTCACACGGTTTAACCCCAATTTTTGTCCCTGGGACCATCACCAGATATTGATTGCCTACAAGCGTTTAAATCCTAGTGTTTAATTATTCTTTCACTGCACCCACGTCTATCCAAACTTAATTACGGTTGTTAGGTAGACTTTACAGGAAATTTACCCTTATTTACTTGGAGGGAGAAATGAAAACCATTTATAAAATATCAACCCCTGCATACACGGCCAGAATTTGAATCCCGACCTCCCCATTTCCAAAAATCCAAATTAGCGTGATGTTAGGCCACGTTATACTACTTGTTATAATTCCTATAAACTGTTTATATAATAATTGTACGAATGTGACTAAGCTGTTGCTAAAGAGAATACTCCTATCCAGCTGATATTTTTGATGGAATGGTGTCAGAGCAACTCGTCCAAATATTGGGCTCTTACAATCAACCAAGTCAGAGTAATGTAACAAAAAAGGAACACAAGCCGTTTTTATCATCTAAACCAATTATCATAGCTAATACTATGTATTTTTCTAGTAAGAGCCTTTTTTATTCATCTTAGTTTTTTTTCTCTACGCGACATATTACCTAAAACCATCAAATGAAAACGTGGTAGTTCAAACATCTTTACAATACCTGAATTGAGCGCGTGCTTATATGCTAAGATAGTGGCGTGTTTTGCTTCAATGTCTGATCAGTGGAACTAGAACTTTTACATGCTGTGAGTAAGGAGTGTCATAGGGGTGGCCGTCGCCGACCTTACTGCAGCAGCTAAGCTGCCACAATGTCGATGACTTAGCCCACCCCCACTTTGAGGAAACTTCTATTAAGTCTTACACATTTGTACTCAGAGAAAGCTCCTATGGGCCGGATTAGGGAACATTTGTGAGACCATGCTGCCAGGCTATAAAATTACACTCTTAAATTGAAAAATGTTATCGTTGTTGACCACAAAAAGTTTTGTATTTTCAAAAACGTTCTCAAATAGCCTGAAACTTAAACAGTTTTTTAAACATACGATAGTTAAAAAAAAAATTATATACAAATTTATATTCTTGATGTGTTGGCCTACATCATTTGTATACCTATTTAAAAATAAACTGTGCTTCTGGATTAATTTATAGATGGAATACGCACTGTGTGAAATACATAAACTTGGTAATGTCTGTATTATCCAATTTAACTGTGAGACAACAACTTTAACAGAAATAGAAGTGAGAGTGAGAGAGGAGTAAAAGCTATTTCAACGTAATAAAGTAAGAAACCGGTTTTATACAATAATCAATATAAAATATACACTCGTATTACCAGTAGTTTTGTGGGAAAATATATTTGAAAACTTCGGTTACATGTTTAATATTTACATACAAAGATATAGCCTATAAAAAGGTAATGGGAAATCCTTTTTAAATTTGAATTTTAAATCGAGAAATTTCCATTTAAGTGCACTTTGTTCTAAATGTAAATATAGACCTGTGTAAAACAGAAGAAGCGAATGCGTCAAAACAAAAGCAAGTTGAGGATTTCATCATTGCATCACATGTGTCAAGACCCATTCATACAGAAAAGAACAGTTATAAAAGCTACCAATATAATTTTAATATATTTATACTTAAAGACATGTATGTGATCTTCAGTTATCACGCCACTCAAGTTTGAGAGATAATATTAATATATTTTAAACAATAATAATTTATTAATGTTTTTACATGTATATGTCCTTTATTATATTGCTGGCCAACAGTCACGAAACCTATAACAGGCCAGCACTGAAAAGTAAACAAGTACCTGACATGTAAGCATAAATACATAACAAAATAAACAATAATAGTAATGATACATACAAATAAATAGTTAATAATAAATAATATAAATACTAATGATAATAAAAAACTACATTATTAAATAGTAGTAAAGAAAAATCAATAAGCATTGATAACAGGGACAGAAACAATGAGCAGAATAATACAAATATAAGTATTAGGAGTAGATCATGTACTGGGCAGATTTCTAATAGGGTAGTGCCTTAATAACAAGAATAACAATAATAATAATAATAATAATAGTAATATAATAACAATAATAAATTAAGATATCAATGTTTATATCAAAAATAAATCTAAATGTGCCTTTATAGCTGAATTAAAAAGGATCAAGCAAAGAGTTGTTTTGTACATATTTATTAAAAATAGTTTTTATTGTGAAAATTATGTAAGAATAAATCTTTTATTGGAACAAACTAACCATATAAATAAACACAAAGCCAGTTTTAAAATCCACGAAGATTGTTCGGAAATGGTCGTGTCCGTGCGGTTACAAGAGTCGTGAAATTTCTCTTGGTTTTTAGGTTTAATTTAGCTTTGGTTTTGAGTTTGGAGTTTTATCTTGGTGATAAAGTTAGGTAGAAAACAAACTAATATCTATAATATTCAGTGCATACTGATAGTTAAAAATTGTTGTATTCCTTCCTAGCATCACAAACGGGGGATAGGGTGTCAGACATGTAATGGATGTAGAATAAAATAAAAATACGCACATAGACCACACCCTTAACTTGCTAGGTACAGTACATGTGCTAGTTTTCATATTTATATGTTTCTTTACTCTGGAGCTACTTCAATCAGTTATATTTGAGTTATGCCTAAGGCGTCAGGTTCACAGTAGACTGGACTGTCTTTGAAAAAGAGGTTGAGGCTTATATTTCAATTGAGTCCAATGGGAATTTAGATTATAATTTAACCATCACCTATCAAAGATAGCTCTTCCTCTAAATAACCTTTTTCATCCCAACATTTATATTAAGTTATTTATAGCCATAGTGTTAAGCAAAACAAAAATAAATAATACAACACAATTGGACAAAATTATAAATATTATAGTCAAATACAATATGTGATAAAATTTTAAAAATAAGTTAGCAGTAAACTGCCTTTTAATAATTTTCCCTCAGAAAAACAAACATTAGACTAATATTTATACTAAACACTTTTTAGAAATTGAACTTGATAAAAATTGCTATAAGAGTTTTAAAAAAAATTCAAAGTTGAATAATTTTATAACTTTATAAAATCAGACTTTACCTAACTTTGAGGACTAAAATAATAATTTATAGAACCTGAGCTTATATCATTTAGTATCAAAGTATCAATTTTAAACAAAACACACTAAACCGTTTAGTTCATGGCCTCAGGATCCGACATACAGACAGACTGAATTGTAGGAGATAAAACGTTAGATTCATCTTAATCTAGAGATTTAAAAACAATCATGGTTACAATAATTTTTTTATATCAGAAAGTAAACACTACTGGCTACAGTCCATTCTCTTGTATATAATTTAATAATCCCATTTTCAGTAAGTGTAATTATAAGAAAACGGCTTTACCGATTTTGACAAACGAACACTCATTTTAAAGGATGTATATATGTATATATGTATGTATGTATGTGTGTATATGTATGTATGTATGTGTGTATGTATGTGTGTATATATGTATGTGTGTATATATGTATGTATGTGTGTATATATGTATGTATGTATGTATGTATGTATGTATGTATGTATGTATATATGTATGTATGTATGTATATATGTATGTGTATGTATGTATATATGTATGTGCCCTTATGAAAATTAACTATTGAAAACCAATAGTATTTTTGGAATACCATTGAATTTTAATAGCATTTTAGTATTACTATTGAATTTTAATAGTATTTTAGAATTACTATTGGATTTTAATAGTATTTTAAAAATTACTATTGGATTAATATAGTATTTTTTTAATTACTATTGAGTTTTAATAATATTTTGTGATTACTATTGAACTTTAATAGTATTTTAAAATCACTCTTGGATTTTAATAGTATTTTATAAATACTTTTGAATTTTAATAGTATTTTATAAATAATTTTGAATTCTAATAGTAATCTAGAATTACTATTGAATTTCAATCGTACTCTAAAATGACTATAAAGTTTTAATAGTATTTTAAAATTACTATTAGGTTTTAGTAGTATTTTAAAATTACTATTAGGTTTTAATAGTATTTTATTATTACTACTTAGTTATGAAGTAACTATCAAGTTTTAATAGTATTTTCGATTAAATGTTATGTTTTAATA
>CABFVX010002069.1:0-44301 GCA_902151425.1 Timema shepardi | reverse complement strand
AGAAGACGTGGTGCTAAGAGCGAAATACTAACATCAAGTCCTTATAAAGCTCAGTTAGAAGAAAAACAATTCACGAAAATGGGAAAATCAAAAACTAAGCTGGAAGCCACGATAAAAAAAACTACATCAAAATAACAGAAAAGTTAACAAAACTTCGGCACAACTTATGAACGAAGAAGTTGAAAATAAAACCGACTGCATAATATGCGGAATTTTTTTTGACGAGGATTGGATAAAGTGTGACTTTTGCCAAGGGTGGGCGCACAAGAATTGTGCCAATACTGAATTAAATCCCTCTCTTTATAAATGTGACTCTTGTGAAAAAGCATCTTAAGATAATAAGAGAAGTTTGGTGTCCAAATTTGATTAAAAAATTATAATATTGTAATATGTCCGGTACTACCCGACAATACTTTTTTAAACTGAACTAAGCCTATTTTTTTAAATGACTCTAGAAAGAACAATATTTTATATAAGCTATTTTAATACAGCAGGTATATAAATACACATGTAATCTTAATATTTACATGTCATTTGTCTCATTTTCATTTAATGAAATTATAAATTAAGTTTAAAAACCTTAAGTGTCCGTTACTACACGACTCTCCCCTATATGTATGAGTATGCATGTATATGTAGATATATGTATGTATGTATGCATGTGTATGTATGTATGTATATATTTATGTATGTGCGTATGTATGTATGTGTGTGTATGTATATGTATGCATGTATGTATGTATATATGTATATATGTATGTATGTATGCGTGTATGTATGTATGCATGCATGCATTTATGCATGAAGGCTATGTAAGCCCTATATATTTTAGCTTAATTTGAGGGAAAACACCACAACCAAACCCCAGACCATCAATTCACTTTTTTTCCCACACACTATCTTATATTTCAAGTCAGTTAGTTACTAAGGAACTTTTACGACATCTATAAAAGTTATTGAAACTCATTTTCATATATTTATAAGCAAACATGTGATCTGCACACTTCACTTTTCAGTAATAGTAATAGTAATAGTAATATTAAACATTTTTTGTAATGGTTCCTTCATTAAATAAATCAAATTATATCTCAGAGGTTAGCATGTCTGACTAAGAGTGCAATACTAAATTTTTAGTATAAGCTAGAAGAATATGTTTTGTGAAATTGGGGTCCCTTTACTTTTTTACCGGTGATGAATTAACTGTTGTACCCGCCCCGGTGGCCGCGTGGTCTAAGGCACTATTCTCGCAGTAAACTAGACTGCCGATGACAAGGGGATTGAGGTTTTAATTTCGGTCGGGTGTACTGATGATAGTTTTCTCAAAATAGTTTTCCACTCTACCTCGACGAAAATTCGGTTACATTTCTTCTAAATATAACCTTCCTCGATCTAGAATCTTTAGAATAATTAGAACATAAGCGTATAATCCGAACAGGTATTAAAAAACAAAAATTAGTGACTTTAGGACTTGTGTTTTTATAGAGTTATGTTAGTTTGTAAGTTGCGTGTAAAAAGTTATATACATTTCACATACAAATGGGATAGAATCTCATATTTTTCACTGAGAAAGAAAACCACAAATTTAAATTAACATTTCATTAGTTCTGTTTGAATTAAACAGAGTGTATAGTAACATGTGTAATCCATTTCAGCGGGGCACAGAAGACCCAAAAACAATTTAAAGAGTTCAATAAACACGTGTTCCACTTGACTTTGTTTCCGAGTTACAGCCAAGTGATTCCACGAAACTGTTGGTATACCATATTCGACATCTCTCGACCTGCTAACTAGGTATGTTATAGAGCAGCACTTGTTAACCAGGGGGCAGTGAAAGGTTTTGGGGGGCCTCAAATAAATAATTTTTAAATGTTATCTGCTTATTACTGAAGTCAATTATCTTAAATATTATGTCTTGGAAGAAATAATTCGATGATCGTAAGCATATAAGTACATTAGACTCTCGATTTCCCGGGGTAATGGAGGGGAGGGGGAGCACAGATAATACAAAATAGTCACATCTGTTTACCATCGCCATTAAAAATTTGTTGCCCCTTGTTTCTAGTTATTTATGTTCAAAGGGATTTTCCACAATAGCAAATATTAAAACGAAGCATCGAAATCGACTACGAATCTACTCCTGCATGCGAATATAATTAAACTATACAATTGAAACAAGAATAGACAAATTATTAGAAAGAAAGTGTTCAACAGCACAGGTCCAATTAAATACATTTAGGTAAATTAATCAGTTTTTTATTTGTTTGTTATTATAATCAATAAATAAAAACACTATTTTAGAATAAATTTGAATGATTAATATTTTAGTAAAACCAGGGGACCGCGAAAATATTTTAGGATATTTAGGGTGCCACGAATAATAAAAAGGTTAAGAACCACTGTTGTAGAGGTTATTATTAATGGTTATTTCAAACTCCATGTATATCTGAAATAGTTAGGCCCTGTACAACACGATCACTTTGTCATGCGTTTAGACTAAAGGTGGCCATTTTGAGCACTTCCTATAATGCTAAGCAGCTCCACGTTACTGAAATATAAACATGACCAATTTGGAAACCAGATCAAATGGGACACATATTTATAATAATATTTTTCATTGTTTTGTGTCACTTATCATTATTTATTTATTTATTTATTTGGGGTATTTAGACTGCACTTACTGAACCAACTGTTTCTTTATTACGCCACAATTGTCTTAGACACTCGACTCGCATCTCATTTAATTGCCATTGACAAGGAGGTTAGGCATAGAAACATGGCTGGTAATACTGGGCATGGATATCCACTTTAAATTGGGCGTAAATTATTTAAACTGCCATTTCAGTCCCTATCCCTTTATATTATCTGTTAATATATTAAGTATTACTCACACATTTACTTTAAATTATACCTTCATAATACCTAATCCATTAACGTAGTTAAATGTGTATAACCTGAATGCTTAGTAAGATGCTTTGTAAAAACAAATACTTTTGGTACCCGTTTTGGTGGCTGTATGGTCTAGGGCGTCACTCTTGCAATATACTAGATTACCAAAGACGGGAAGATAGGGGCTTTATCTCGATTTGGTGAACTAAGAGTGGTTTTGATAAACGATTTTCCACTCACCCTCTACGCAATTACGGGGACACTTCCTCTGAATTAAACTTTCCTAGTCCCTAGCACATTAGTGTAATTAGTACAAAGCCGTGCAACATAAATGGGTGGTAAGACGTGATGCTATATTAAAAAAAGTACTTTTGGTGTTAAAAACACACCAATAAGACTATTAAAAAATAAATTCTTATTAGTAGTTATTAGGAGTTTCTTAATAATTACTTCTTGGGTCCTATTATCCTTTTTTGAAGGATAATTACCAACAAAAATTTAGAATATCAAATTTGATTATTTTCCTCCCATGATTTGTCCACGTGGAAGTAGTATGGTGCTAGACCCTTAAAGCGTGGGTTTTGATTTAGTGGAGCGTTAGAGTGAAGTAGACTAGATATACATCGAATATTCTGGACTAGCTCCAAAATCGGCACGGATTCCAAAATTTAGGGTTTTACAAACAAGAATATCTTATGGCGATATATTTATTAAGATGCAATGTATTTAAATCTTCTCGCTAAAAAAAGTAACCGGAACAAGAAACTTCTTATAGAACCGAACACATGGGGTTTCAGCTAAAAATAAAACATTTACTGGGCCAATGTTTTGTCTTGATTCCTGAATTCAATAAAATAATTTATATCATGGATAAAAACACTTAATTAAGGTGTTGAGTACATTATACATTGTAATTCTTTAGGTATATTAAAAACGCTTCAATAACGTTACCATAATGAATTGTCGACGATGAAAACATAATTTAAGGGCGCCACTTATATAGTTTAATATTTTGTTTAAATAAGGTGAAAGGGTCATTTTATAGAACTACTAAGATTATGGGAATACCCTCTCCTAGCTCCACCATGCTGGCAACACTATGTAGGGAACTATAAGCTGGTTCCTACTAAGACTGTGGGAATACCCTCTCCTAGCTCCACCATGCTGGCAGCACTATGTAGGGAACTATAAGCTGGTTCCTACAAATACTGTGGGAATAACCTCTCCTAGCTCCACCATGCTGGCAACACTATGTAGGGAACTATAAGCTGGTTCCTACAAAGACTGTGGGGATACCCTCTCCTAGCTCCACCATGCTGGCAACACTATGTAGGGAACTATAAGCTGGTTCCTACAAAGACTGTGGGAATACCCTCTCCTAGCTCCACCATGCTGGCAACACTATGTAGGGAACTATAAGCTGGTTCCTACAAAGACTGTGGGGATACCCTCTCCTAGCTCCACCATGCTGGCAACACTATGTAGGGAACTATAAGCTGGTTCCTACAAAGACTGTGGGAATACCCTCTCCTAGCTCCACCATGCTGGCAACACTATGTAGGGAACTATAAGCTGGTTCCTACAAAGACTGTGGGGATACCCTCTCCTAGCTCCACCATGCTGGCAACACTATGTAGGGAACTATAAGCTGGTTCCTACAAAGACTGTGGGAATACCCTCTCCTAGCTCCACCATGCTGGCAACACTATGTAGGGAACTATAAGCTGGTTCCTACAAAGACTGTGGGGATACCCTCTCCTAGCTCCACCATGCTGGCAACACTATGTAGGGAACTATAAGCTGGTTCCTACAAAGACTGTGGGAATACCCTCTCCTAGCTCCACCATGCTGGCAACACTATGTAGGGAACTATAAGCTGGTTCCTACAAAGACTGTGGGGATACCCTCTCCTAGCTCCACCATGCTGGCAACACTATGTAGGGAACTATAAGCTGGTTCCTACAAAGACTGTGGGAATACCCTCTCCTAGCTCCACCATGCTGGCAACACTATGTAGGGAACTATAAGCTGGTTCCTACAAAGACTGTGGGGATACCCTCTCCTAGCTCCACCATGCTGGCAACACTATGTAGGGAACTATAAGCTGGTTCCTACAAAGACTGTGGGAATACCCTCTCCTAGCTCCACCATGCTGGCAACACTATGTAGGGAACTATAAGCTGGTTCCTACAAAGACTGTGGGGATACCCTCTCCTAGCTCCACCATGCTGGCAACACTATGTAGGGAACTATAAGCTGGTTCCTACAAAGACTGTGGGAATACCCTCTCCTAGCTCCACCATGCTGGCAACACTATGTAGGGAACTATAAGCTGGTTCCTACAAAGACTGTGGGGATACCCTCTCCTAGCTCCACCATGCTGGCAACACTATGTAGGGAACTATAAGCTGGTTCCTACAAAGACTGTGGGAATACCCTCTCCTAGCTCCACCATGCTGGCAACACTATGTAGGGAACTATAAGCTGGTTCCTACAAAGACTGTGGGGATACCCTCTCCTAGCTCCACCATGCTGGCAACACTATGTAGGGAACTATAAGCTGGTTCCTACAAAGACTGTGGGAATACCCTCTCCTAGCTCCACCATGCTGGCAACACTATGTAGGGAACTATAAGCTGGTTCCTACAAAGACTGTGGGGATACCCTCTCCTAGCTCCACCATGCTGGCAACACTATGTAGGGAACTATAAGCTGGTTCCTACAAAGACTGTGGGAATACCCTCTCCTAGCTCCACCATGCTGGCAACACTATGTAGGGAACTATAAGCTGGTTCCTACAAAGACTGTGGGGATACCCTCTCCTAGCTCCACCATGCTGGCAACACTATGTAGGGAACTATAAGCTGGTTCCTACAAAGACTGTGGGAATACCCTCTCCTAGCTCCACCATGCTGGCAACACTATGTAGGGAACTATAAGCTGGTTCCTACAAAGACTGTGGGGATACCCTCTCCTAGCTCCACCATGCTGGCAACACTATGTAGGGAACTATAAGCTGGTTCCTACAAAGACTGTGGGAATACCTTCTCCTAGCTCCACCATGCTGGCAACACTATGTAGGGAACTATAAGCTGGTTCCTACAAAGACTGTGGGAATACCCTCTCCTAGCTCCACCATGCTGGCAACACTATGTAGGGAACTATAAGCTGGTTCCTACAAATACTTTGGGAATACCCTTTCCTAGCTCCACCATGCTGGCAACACTATGTAGGGAACTATAAGCTGGTTCCTACTAAGACTGTGGGAATACCCTTTCCTAGCTTCACCATGCTGGCAGCACTATGCAGAGAACTATAAACTAGTTCATAATGGACTTAGGTTTCGAATCCCTCCTTTACCATCCCCCCCTCCCCTCCAATAAATGATTGTCTCACCTCAATGGTCTTAACTTAGTTAGGTAATAAATCGCGAACCGGGTGTCGCATTGTGGTGAGGTTTTATATATTACACTTTAGAAAACATTAGAAGGTAGGCTAGGGAAACAGTTTTACTAGATTTAAAAAAACATACATTAAAACTGTAAAATAAATAGTTTAGATTATTAAAATAACTATCAAACTGATTCAAGTTTCTCCGTTGCCAATAGATAAAACGGCACTTCGAGTTCAGAGTGTAATCTAGTTTATAATATCCTCGTTAATTGGCCTTGAGCTGGGTAGGATACAGTGAATACATATTTTTGTGCGCAAAGTTACCAATACTTACGCTCAGTATGCTCCATCAAAATTGCCTCGGTGGCCGCATGATTTAAGGCGCCATTCTCGTGTTAGACTAGACTGCCGATGGCAAAGAGATCGAGTCTTGAATTCATTTAGAATATACTGAAGGTGGTTTTTACAAAATGGTTTTCTACTATACCTCCACACAAATATGGGTACACTTCCTATGAATTCAACTTTACTCGTTGCTAAATCACTAGGGTATTTATTAAATATGCATATTTCCTGAATAGGTAGTAAAGCGTGATGATAAAAAAAATTGACGCAGTCTCTTAGTTTTTAATTCCAAGTGTCACATAAGCTGCTGTCGCTCCAGATCCATGGTTTACCGGTAGTAAAATTTCAAACTTGACTTGAATTTTGTAATGTTTGTGACAATTCAATAGCAAAGTTGAGATTCTCGTTAACTCCTATTCCTTAGAACTGGTACGGTCGTAATGTTAATCAACGTGACAAAGTCACTCACCGCAATAATGGCAAACATTTAATGAGCATTCCGGTAAGTTCCGTGCGTGTAGAAACAGCGGTTTTAATAGCCGGTACTTGACAGTAAAATATCCCTGTGATTTATTTTTAATAACTAAGTTTTAAGCAATTTTAATTTATAATAATAATCAAGTTGGTACTTGCATTACAAGAGTTGTTAATAAAATCTAAGGTTTAGGTTTTATAAAGGAATCTTATAACACATACACCCCAAATTAGGTTGTTAAGAGAAAGAAAAAAGTTAAAATATAATTATAAGGAAGACCATCCGTAAGGTGGGGATGTAGGGAATGATGCACTGGTCATTTCTCGCGTTCTATACATCCCTACCTTAATGCACCTATTTGGGATTTAAAGTCCACCTCACCACCCTCTTACCGATGTTCATTGAGTCCAAGGCAACAGACTCACTATCCACTAGATTAACACTAACGGCTGTGAAGGTCGAGTTTCAACTCCTTTCTGGTTTGGCTGTGAATGCTTTCCCATATGATTTATTACTTTGATTTTCCAACTCTCCCTCCATGCCAATGCGTGTACATTTTCTCTTACTTTTTTCCTCGTTTCTGACCCATAAATACTTCATTTAGTAGCTTTTACATAGTAAATGTATGAATTAAAAATAACAACTATGTCTTTCTTGTCGGTGGCGACCTAGTGTAATGTGAGCCTAGCATCTGGGACCATTTGGCCACTGGTATAAGTCAGATAGGCCTCCAACATATTGAGGATATTTCTGTACCTATCATCATGATGGGCGATATGGTAGGAAGGCTCCCGTTCGGGAAATAGGATGCCGTGCCGTTCGGCGTGGTGGCGGAGGAACCGGATGAGCAGAGGACTCGGTTCGAGTCCGGGCTGATGACTTGCTCGTTGCGCAGGTCACTAGATGACCTCCGCAGTTTAGGACACTTGTTGTGGACCTTCCAGAACCGGCACACGTCTCGGAACACGGACCAGGCCTGAAATAACGGACGACGAGGTATTGGCACGCATCAGAGCTATCCGTATATATACATTATGGAGGTAAGGATGAGTAAGGTGGAATTTAGAGTAAAATTACCAGCATTATTGTTAAGGAAAAATGGAAACCCATTTAATAAAATAACCTTCAGGACGTTGCCTATCCATAGCGTAGTGATAAGTCTAGATATGATTCTCTATGTTGATGTATTTAAGTTTTAATAGTCTAGTTTTAAATAAATATATAGCTTTGGAACTAATACCATACATTCTTAAATAAATCAACATATTGTCGAACATTGATCCATAAGTATTTTTTATTTAATCTTCTACGACTTGAGTCTGTCCATGAAAATAACAAGTAGAAATCTTCCTGCCAGAGTAGATTAAAAATATTTGTGGGAGAATAATACGTCTCGATATATACAGTATTTATTTTAATTGGTGTCGAATATTATAGGGCGTATTCCCACCGATCAAACGTTAAAAAAAACTCATACACACATGGGTCTAAAAACATTTAGTTTCTGAGTTAAGAGGAATTTTATTTTTCGATTGGTATTAGAAATTTTGAACACTTAAAATGCTGGATTGCATTAAATATTTTTTTTTGCACCACCTATTACTACCCTACCGGGCTATCGACATACTGTAATTATAACAAATTAGGTATAAATTAGGTGGGTTGTATTTTGAGAAAGTGTATCAGAATTTGCGTGGAAGAACAGTATTTATTACCACATCTTACTACCCGTTTGGGTTATACGCTTATGTACTAATTACGCTAATAGTCTTAGGGATGAGGAAGGCTAGAGTTATAGGAGATGTACCCAGGCGAAAGTGGAAAACAATTTTTAGGAAAAATCACCCCAGTACACCCGACCAGGATTCTAATCTTGATCACCCCGTCATCGGCAGTCTAGGCTACTACGAGAGTAGCGCGTTGGATAATGGGGCATCTGAAGCAGGCGGAGGAATGGTTCACCCAGCCGAGATTCAATTACCGCCACTGGAAAATCAGTTAAGGAACCTCTATATATATATCTACAAGTGCATGCTTGAGTGAAGATATTAAATCATATTATTTAAAAATTATTCTAAGATTTACCTTCAAAATTACCTATTGTATTTTTATACTCTGTATTTTACTAATCTCATAATATTTTTCAATATACTTTTTTTTGCCTCGATTACTTTTTAATGTGTTTTAACTTCTATATGATTCAATAAAAATAATTTAATTTTCAAATACTATTATATTCATAATTTTGACTTATATGTGAATCAATAATTTAAAAAATTAATATCTACCAAACAATAATCTTCATTTTTAACTAATTTTGTATTTAAACTTATCTTTAATGTGTTTTTTATTATTTTAGCTGTATCCAACAGTTTAATTCCAAAAATTCTTTAAACATTTTTCAAATTAATATTATCAATTTTTTTACTATATATCAATCAATCCTTAAACTATTGTATAGCTATTCTTTCTCATTCGCATACTTTTTTGGCTGAATACATTTAGAAATTTTATTTTAAATTATTATCTTAAAATACATCAAACTTACGCGTGTCCGGTAGGCTCCAGATTTAGCTTTTATTCGCTAACTAATTCAAGAGTTATGAGGGATAGAAGGGGTAACAAACTCATACTCACGAGTTTCCTATCAGATATTTAAAATTAAAAAAAACCTATCTATAGTTTAGTATCGAGAGACAACAATTCTACTGGTATAAGAATGTCAAGCAGTTCAAGCCGAATGGAGGATTGACCGTATTTATAGTCTAATATCGAGAAACAACAATTCTACTGGTATACGAATAACAAGCAGTTAAAGCTGAATGGAGGATAGATTGTTTTTATAGTCTAGTTTCTGGGGTCCACCGTTTTCCCTGAATGTGAATATCAAGCAATTCATTCCAAATGTAGGATCAATGGTGCAGGAACGGTGGAGTACGGGGATATATTTTTACTCCTAATATTGAGGGGGTAGTAAGTATAATTTTACCCCCTCTCCACCAAATAATATAGTAAAACTTTTGGATAGTGTAAGGATCTTATTGAGGCAAGATACAATGCTCACACTAAGCTAACATAATAAAAATAAGATATGCTTGGAGTATACACTTGTTGAAAACTCTGATAGTGATACCAGCTACATCAGCTACTGCAGAAAGAAGTTTTTCAATGCTTGTACGAAAAACGACGAGGCAACATAGACTAAATCACCTATGTCTGTTGAATGCATACACTGAGAGGCTCAACAAAATTGGAATTTCAAAACTAGTCAATGATTTTATAGCTAATAACCAATATAGGGCAAAGGTTTATGGAAAACAACTTGGATTTTCAGGGTTTTATAGTTTTTAGTAAAGCCGCATCAGATATATTTTTTCTTAATTTGTTTTGTGTGTATTAATTATAATGTTTGGAATGTTTAAAATAAAATGTACAATGTGACAATTAAATACAGGTGTACCTCGTTATACGCGATCTCACTTTACACGTTTTCGCTATAACGCGATTCAATTTTTTTTATGCATGGTCAGCTGTAGTTTCACCGCCACCCTGTGTGGTAGTGGCGTGACCTTGTACATGCACATTCCAGAGAGGGCAACGATATCTACTGTACAGTTTGGTGTAGGGGGGTGGTATTGACAACATAGGAGATTAATGGTCAGAAGTTAAACAGTCCTTTATGAAGGGAGTTTAGAAACATATTTGGCCTGAAGTTCCTGATTCTCATGATTTTGATCCTTAACACGAGATTTACAATTCAAGATATTACATCATTGACATAGCAAAATCATTTGGATTTGATGACATAGACAAATGTGGATGAATTTCTCTAATCCCACTCAACATAACTCACCAATAAAGATCTTCTGGAAATGGAAAATGGCACAAATAATGAAGAGAAAGAGCCCTATGCTGTTAAATGTTGAGCTTATCAAACAACTTTCAACAAAACAAACTGCTAAGTATTTTAAGCACATTGACAGTGCAATTAGAATCATTAAAGAGAATGACCCTAACATGGATATAAGAGTCAAAGTTTACAGAGAGCTCCATAGCTCTTTGTCTTGCTACAAATAACTCTACAGACAAAGGAAGAATGCTTCCCGTCAATTGAGTCTTGACCATTTCATCAAAGAAGTTGAAAATTGTCAGTCTAAAGACCCAGGGCCTTCACAACAGCAAGAGCTGAGCATACCAGGACCTTCAAGAGATCAAGAGCTTACCGTTCAGGGGCCATCAAGGGAGCAAGAGCCTACCATCAAGAGCAAGATAGTGATAATCCAGATTTGCCAAATCCAAATAATTTATCATGCAATTGAAGATTAACAGTAAGTATACCTGTAGCATTGTATTAATTAGATAAATTAATCAAAACTTATGTTTGTTTACAAATTTCGGGGGTTTGAATATTCACAATAGGTGAAGGCTACTTATATCATTGTACTAGTTAGATAAATTAATAAAAATTGCATTCATGTAAAAGTTTTAGGTTTTTATTTACTTTTTTTTCCTTTGGAGTAATCCCTTTATCACCCATGTTAAAATAAATTCACTTGCGTTTTCGTATTACGCGATTATTTATCAGAACCAATCACTCGCGTAGTGTGAGGGACAGCTGTATTGCATTTCTCAGGTAGTTTTTTATCTCAAAAATGTTATTCCTTATAAATCACATGATTATTTTTAACCCCCAAATATAAACATTCCTGCGTCACTGTGTAGGATTGGCTCACCTCCGAATCTTGACTTTACACATGGCCTTAGGGGGAATGCTTTAGCTGAAGGTCCTAAATTTCATCTCAAAATCAACCTACCATTACGTAGCGTGTGTGTAACCCGAATGGGTAGTAAGACACGGTGCTAATAATAATAATAATAATAATAATATACGGCCCTAAATGGTCCTCCTGACCACATCGCTTCACCTGTTCAACACTTTCTCTCACAGAGATCTCGTGGAAACACACACAGCCAATCTCTTGACTTCTTCTCTGTCCATCTTCTAAGGAAACCATCCTCTCCCCCCATTGGTCAGTTTTGTTTCCCACCAAAACCACTGGTACATCCGTCACAGCCTCCTGTAAAATACACAATAACACCTCAGAATGAATTGAAAAACAAACAAAAAAATAGTGTGCGTTGCACCTCATAGTCTTTCTCATTCCTTTACCTAATAAAAATGGAGACGTTTAGTTAAAATTCGTAAGATATTTTAAATGAAATAAAATACATTATAATGAGTAAAAAATAGAACATTGCATTTCATCAAAGAATATATATGAAATACATGGTCACAGAACCATATTATTTGTGCTGTGAATTTTTAACTCCCCATTTACAAAACTATATTTTTAAAATGTATATTCCCATAACTCAGATAATATTGATTTTATAAAATAAAAGATGTTTATTTTTAAGAGTCCTACAATTGAAAAACGATAAGTTATTTCGTAGCTCAAATAGTGGTGGCGATATGAACAAAATTGGATGCATCCGCGTGTACTCACCCTCAAAGTCATTTTAATTGGAAAATTAGATGTGTCTTTTTGTTTTGTATTATATTAAACAGTGCCGAGATATGAATTTTAATCAATATGGTTGTAGTGAGTTTTGAGAAAATATTTTTTTATTTAAGCTTTTAAGTAAACTCCCTTTAATTTTAGTGTATGATATCTAATTCCAAAAACTCCTCGGGGGAGCCTTATGTAAACCTTAGAAACCAAGTTTAGCCAGATTGGTAAAGTGGTATCGGCTCTAGGTCGAGATACGAACAAACACATGGTATCGAAAAAAAAAAATTGTGTTCAGTGAGTCATGAAACATTGATATCCACCAAAACTTCGAATTCTGTTTTTTGACCATCACAATACTTTCTCTATCTGGAGTCATGAGAAAGTGAAAATTGATCCGAAAAATTCTTAAATATAAACCTGATTTAACAGGAGAACATGGTATTATACCATCATGTTTTAAGTTACAGGTACATTCTGCATGTATCTGACGTTTAATACAAGTTTCACCTACTTCCGTGGCCACTTGGTTTAAGGCGTCACTCTTGTATTGGACTAGATTGCCGATGACAGGAAGATCGGGTTTTGAATCCCGGTCAGGTGTAGTGAGTTTTTCAAAATAGTCTTTCACACTTCCTTCACGCAAATGCTGGTACGTTTCCTCTGAATTTAACCTTCCTCATCCCTAATTTATTAGTACATATGCGTATAACATGACAAGATAGTAAAACGTGGTACTAAAAAAACCCCACCAAAAACCCCAGGTTTCCTCTCCGGGCGTTGAGTCTTAATATTTACCCCAGCTATTCACATATTTCACTGATAAGGCACGGATGAATAAAGTAAGAGTTTGAAGAGGTGCACTTATATTTGCGTGTAGATAGAGTGGAAAACGATTAAGGAAATAGCTAATCTCAGTACATCCGACTGAGATTCAAACTAAACCCGACCTCCTTGCCACCAGCATCCCGGCCAATACAATATTGACGTGGCTGCGTGCCAACTGGTGTGGATAAACACACAGAGATAGCGGTAGAAATGTGGATAGCAATTTAAAGGAAATTTAACCACCCCTATGGAAAAACCATAGTACTAAATATCCTCTGTAAAACCATAAAGATAAAACCCCTTTGGAAAACCGAAATGCTGAATCTTCTCTGGAAAACCAAAGCAATAAATCCCCTCTGGAAAAACATTGTAATAAAACCCAATGGAAAATCACAGTGAAAAATACCCTCTGGAAAACCATAATGATAAGATTCCAATGGAAAATCACAGTGATAAATCCCCTCTGGAAAACCATGGTGATAGAATCCCTATGGAAGACCATAGGAATAAATCCCATTTGGAAAGGCATAATGATGAAACCCCTGTAGAAAAGCAAAGTGATAAATCCCCTCTGTAAAACCAAACGATAAACCCCTTCTGAGAAACCCAAAAAAACTTTTCCTGTCTGGAAAAAAAAAGGTAATTTCAAATATATAAATAAGCAAATATTCGAGAATTTAGAACATTTAGTGGGAGTTTTAAATAATAGGACTATATATCGAAAAAAATGTAAGTACAGAACTAAAAGTGCTGATTCTAACATATGTATTACCACTCCCTAGCTCGTTATGAAACTTTGGGCTGCGTAGCGACAGAATTAATTTATCTCCAGAAGCCTGGTCGACCGGGTAAAACAGGCTGCTATTGGCGGAAACTAGTCAACGTGACCACACCTCCTCACTCTCTGATTGGCTGCTATAAATAGCCTCCTTCCCCCACCCCCTGACCTTCTTTCTCCCCCCTCCTCCTGCCCCTCTTCCCCACCCCTACAGCCAACAAACCCCGGACATGTTGGTTCTTGATTATTAATTATTGATAATTGATTATTGTTAATTAATTAATTGGTAGGATAGAGGTGTTGGAGTTTTTATTCATCGATTTGTTTATTAGAACCTCTCGCTATGGCAGTTGGGGGCTAGAACGAGCAATGACAGGCAGCAATGGGGACGCGCGGTGTTAGTTGAGATCCCTCTCCACCAAAGAAGGCACGCTGAAGTCTGCTGGCCAAGCCCTCCCTTTCACTTCCCAATGGTCTGAACACTGGAATTCTCCCTCCCCCCCAGAGCCGGTCATTTCCGTCCGCCGGGGGTTGTTCCTCCTGGGGGTGATGACCCGAGCTTTAAACTCTACACATCGATGAGTCGTCTTGAAAAGACAATGATAGACACACACACACACACGCAGAGTCGCACCGTGCCTCTGCTTGTGAAATACCTTTAACTAACACTCCAGCTCTCAACACCCATGAGAGTGGACATGTTCAAGATGCAACGCTCAACTGGCCCTTTTAAAATCAAATATCTAGCACAGCGTTTTACTACCTGTTCGGTTCTAATATTTAAATTATACGTGAATTACCCAAAATATTAGATTTTTCCTGTTAAATCCAAGCTCTCTATATACTGTCGCAAGTAAACAACGCTTATTTTATTTCAGATAAATAAATAAAATGCATTATTGATAATGTAAAAGAACAGTGAGTTTCTAATAAACTGCATGTAAAAAGCGAAAGACCATGAAATATTTACACATCCACAGACAGAATAAAGACATAGGGACTAAAATTGGTCTTGGGGGATAAATCGTTTTACCGGTAATGGTCGCCTGTAATAAAAATATTAAATGAATGTTATTTTTTCAGAGAACAATATTTCTTACCAATTAATAAGTGTTTTATTCATAAAAACAATATAATATAGTGTACTGTATCTCTCTCTCTGCTAAAGCAATATTCCATTGTCCGAGATTGAGCTTGCCACGCTCTCTCTTATTAAAATAACCAAGTAGCACCAGAGCTGGCAATCGTACGATGCAATAGTGGAATAAGTGACGATTTGCGTGAGAAATCATATTAGTAGTTAAAGAACGACAAGGGGGCTCCTCGCTTATTTACCCAAGGTTAAATGTACCTTCATCTGCGTGAAGGGAGGGGGGGATGGGTTTCCCTGATATCTCTGATGTGGAAATAGACAACAACGTTAATCTGCCTCACGTGATTTAAAAAATAAACTAGGGTGCTTTGACCTAGATTTTAAAATACGTTGCGCCTGGTACAAAAAGGTGGGTTTCATAGTCGTCCAAGCTTATTAATTTTGTGTTAAGGGGGTATTCGCGTCCACAATTGCGTAAAGGGAGAGTGGAAAACACTGATAGTTTACTTAGCTACGAGTCCTAGAAAATCTGTATGAGCACCACTAATGTCGCGAGGGTATTTGCTAAGCAAAGTGTAGCCCCACTTACACGAACAGGCAGCGTTAGTTTTGCGAGAAAAAACTGCTCGGTTGCATAAATGCGGGTGCATTTAACAGCGTAAAGACGTTACCATAATAACACCTATTAGTGATGCTAAAAACTCCTTCAGCTCTAGAGCTATGGTATCAAGTACCATGCAATATTAGCACCGCGTCTTACTACCCGTCCGGGTGAATATGAGATGAAAATGGAGGACCTACAGTTTAACATGGAATCCAAACGAGGGTGGAGGTCTGGCATTCCTCACAATATACGGCTTGTCAGTGGTGAAGGAACTACGCGCGAAATAAATCATAAAATACGTTACTATCATATTCGTCGTACCGTAGCTTGGGTGAATGATAAAAAACTTAGTGGACAGTTTGTGACCACGAGGTGAACTGGTGGTCTAGGGAGTCGGGTGTCAGAATTCTGTGCTAGGGGTCTGAGGTTCAATCCTCGGTCCCGACCCTTTTTCAATGTCAGGAAGTAGCACCAACTCAATCTTGGTCATAGTTGAAAATGTATCCCATGCTAGGGCTTGTGCAAAAAATGTATACGATCTAATTTATAATACTCAAAACACAAAGAGCGAAAGTATTCGAAGACATCTGCTAAAAGTAGAACATCGCTCAAAACATATACATTTTGGTAATCTTCCATGGTGTTCATTTCAAACGGCCGAATAGAAAAAATGTACCTTCATCTGCGTGGAGGGAGGGTAGGTCTGGGCGCCACCCGTTTGCACCACCATGTTTTATTCTTCTGTGCGTGACCACTTGTGCACCATCATTTTCTATTCATTCAACGCTAAAGTGTACCCCACAGTTGCAAGAACAGACCATCGAGCAGACACCTCCGTCCACGTCAATAGCTAGAAGGTGTCTAATAGATAAGGGTACTTGCAATGACCTGATACGGTTTGCGCATGCGCATAGAACATTATGGTATTTAGGTCACTACACTAGCAAATAATTATTTGGGCTGTAGGAGGAACCAGTATACTATTAATATTATCATTTCCACCAGTTTCACTGCTTAATGTATTTAAGATCATGAGTCAAATTCATAAACGTTTTAAATGAACGTATTTGTTCGTGTACCCATATTTGCGTAGAGGGAGAATGGAAAACTTCCCTAAATAAGTGGGTCTATACAGGCGAGTTTACACACAGGGTCAGACATAAATTCAAGACGGTAGAAGGAGAAATTAACCTATTATTCTGTGACACGTTAACTTGTACTTGTACCCATATTTGCGTAGAGGGAGAATGGAAAACCTCCCTAAATATGCTCAGCGGCGTTAGCAGTAGGTATAGCCAAGCAACTTCACACGCAGGGTCATTTATAATATCTAGCACCGCGTCTTACTACCCAGTTGGTTCTAATATTTAAATTTTCCCAGGTCTATGACCGCACTCTCGCAATATACTAAAGTGAGAGAGGGTTCGAATCCTAGTCCAACATCTTCGGTCAGTTACGGGCTCCTGACTAACACATACACACACCAGGTGCTCCACCACCCTAGAAAGGAACAACGAACACCTCAATGCACCCGAAATTTGCGCGAGTGTGGTACCCACATTTGCTAGACAGACCATGGAATATTTACACACGCACACACACATGCACACACACACATCCACACACACATCCACACTCACATCCACACACACACCCTGTTCGTCGCCATGAGGGGGTTCGACTCCAGGCGCAGAGGGAGTGTAGAAAACCACCCTAGTTCCCCGAGCGAGATTTGAACTCAGGCCTCCCCCCTCCCCCCGACCTCCTTCTGTTACTTGTAATTTCTTGTGTCAGGCAGTTGCGCGGAGGTAGTGTAGAAAATCACCCTAGTTCACCTGACTGAGATTTGAACAGGGAGAAGTAAGGTGGAAGAGGGAAACCATACACTTCAGCAGGGATTCAAACCCCTGCCATAACTAGCCTAGTAAGTCACATGCACCCGATGTTCCACCAACTGTATATCCTGCAGGGAGTTGATTCCAACATCGCCCCTTAAACGGCATGTCCAGATACGGAGCAGAAAGTTTGTACGTTACACACTGAAAAGTTTACTTACACCCTGAAGTATAGGTGTAGAGGAATAGTTGCAGCGGTACTAATTTTAAAGAATATTTACCATATTGTTTCAAATTGACTAGAATTAAACAAGTAATAATCAAGTAGGTTTACACCCGTCCATTGCTTCAGAGTTTCTCTGGTCCGAGCTTAGATACACGGTCTCAAACGTCGCTCCTCCTCCCGTCATTGACGTCTTAGACCATGCGCCCACCGATGCAAGTATAACAATTTTGATGGTGCGCACACTGGTATTCGAACCTCGATGTCTTTAGCACAACTGATGTATGTTAGAACGGCCGTACTTCAGGCACCGCCACCAATTTTTGAAGGGTATTTACCTGTCGACTAGATTTTTTAAGACCAGGTAGAATGTGTACCCCCGTTTGATTCATACTTCGATCACTTCATCATCGGCTGTCTAGTGACATCTTAGACTATGTGATCAACGATTCAAGTATACAATGCAATGTGACGGTTGATTGCTACCCAAGTATAAAGTGAAAACAACCGTTTTATTCTTCAAGCCACTTATAACAGAAAAAAATAATTTAATGTTCGCAACTATATTTTGGCGGAATAATATATAGCTCTTACATTAATTCATAGGTAATATTGAATTGAGTAACTTGAATTGAATGTTCGCAACTATATTTTGATTTGTCATACTTCCTCTAATAGTCCCCACAATTATTTTCTGAAACACGTGTTGCATGGTCTAAGGTTTCGCTCCCCATGAGAATGGAGTTTCGGTGTCAGAATCAAAGTCAAGTGTGTTGAGGCAGTTTTTACTAAAGGTATTCCCACTCTCTTAAGTAAATTCTGGTATATTTTCTAAATTCTACTTTCCTTAGCCTTATAGGATATTACGAATGGGTGGTGAGACGCAATGTATAAACCAAAAACTTTTAAATTCTTGACACCCCTCTCTAAAAAAGATCCTGAATATGGCAATGGTCATAGCATCATTTTGAGAGTTTCAATAATATAACTATTACCAATGATTGATGTTTTTCTTATTTATATACAAACTACCTTGAACCTAAAAATTACTGTACTCTTAAAATATTAACAAGCAAATTGTGTATGCATCCAAAAGTCATTAGCTTTGATAAAAAAAATTATAATGAATAATGATTTACTCAGTTGTTGTTTTTTTGTAAACTGGACTTGACAGAATAATATATAACTTCATAGATTCTTAAGTAATATCCGGGACGGGGAAGATATAAATGTAGGCCTACCTGCATTGGTGTGAATGCAGAGCGATACGGTTCACCTATATTCAATGCCCACCCTACCTCCCCCCTGTTAATAGCCAAGAAGTTAAGGTTATCGGTATTTATAACTGCGTCATACTACCCGTCAGGGGCACAAGATACGGACGATTAGGGGGAAAACAGGCCTCGGTACACATGCGTGACAGGGATTCGAACTCATCTCTTCGGGAAAGCGTTAGAACCAAATGAGGGAGAGAGACAAAATAATAAAACTAGTGATGTAGCATCATTTGCGTGGGGTTGAAATGTGAAAACGGCCAAAGCTATTATTTATTATTTGCGCGGAAGGGGGAATAAGGAAATGTTCCAGCTTTTACGCGGAGGGAGAGTGGGAATCCCTTTAGTGAGAGCTACCAACAGTACACCTCGGCAGATATTCCAACCCCTCCCAACACAAATTCGAACCCAATATCTTTTGCAGGGTGCATCTGTTTACAAAACACACACACGGCCTCCCATCGTTCTACATGTCTAATATTTAAAACAAGAAATAATTAAGACTGCTGCTTCTTACTAGCCGTCTGGGACACAACCCGTGGAGGATGATGGAGGAAACCGAGCTCAGTACACACGCACGACAGGAATTTGAAAGGGGCTGTCCTCACGATAAAAGCCTACCAACATTTGTTTTGTTTGACAACTACTGTCACCGTGTACGTGCTAAACAATTAAGTACTAATTACGCGAGCGCATTGATAATTGGGAAGTTTGAATTTAGAGGAAGTGAGCCAGTATTTGCGTGGAGGTAGTGCGGAAAACACCCTTTGTTTACCCAACCAAGATTCGAACCTCGAACTCCTCTATCCACGACCATCTGGCTCTACACGAAACAAGCGTGGCAGTCAACTACGCCAGCGAGGCGGGTATCTGGGAAGTTTTAATTTATAGGAAGTGAGCCAGCATCTGCGTGGAGGGAAAGTGAAAAACTACCCTACAGGTCTAAGGCAGCACTCTCTCAGTATACTAAACTGCAGGGGTTTCGAAACCTGGTCCACTGGATGGCTGCCACCTTATTTGATAATTTAGGGGGGTCTCCAGCTCAAAGAATTTTATTTGATATAGGTTTGGTAACAACACAGCTACTTTTATTTTGAAACAATGAAGAGACAGGGAAGAGAACCCCCCGCATTTGCATGGTGAGCGAGACCGGGAAGCACCTTACTGGAATCTGATCTCCCGGCAAAACATCATGACATGGAGCTAATATCGGTTTCGAACCCCTGACGTGTGTATCTACAAAAAAATATGAGTGTAAAAGACTCTCTTTGCTTCAATTGGTGTACTAGTTAAGTACAAAGCCTATTCCCCCTTAAACCAGCATTTTCAACCATACGGGGCATCGAAGCCTGGACACTTGGCTCTGTGGACAGACATGCTAACGCCTCACAGACAGGTGATTCCTTAGACGTCTTGACCATTGACGCTAGCCACTCTCATAGATTAAATCACAACTCTATTAACAGTCAAATACCAGTCTCAAACCTCCATTCACACCGAGAGAGAGGGATAGTTATACATTATTCTACAAGCATTCAGCAAATTTGTCAGGGGACAAGCGCACCCAACAATATGGCTCGCTTTTACAATTTGAAATATGCTCATGAGTATATTTATAAACAAAAATAAGTTTAGGGTTAACAACTCCCGCTAAGGTTTGTTGCAAGATCTAAATTTCCACCATGAGGGAATTGACCTCATCTGAACTCGAGAAGAGAGAATTTTACCCATTTAAGATACAATATCTACCCTCCTGTACTAAGTAATAATATAACTTTACTAATTTAAAATTAGTGCCTCAACCGTGCTGATGTACTCTCAGGAATCTAGCAATCCCGAAGATCGGAATCTTGCACTGGCTAGTCGATATTGGATGTGGAATTTAATGTACCCACACAAAACATCATGGCATGGGGCTAAAATAGGGTTTCGAACCCCTGACGTGTGTATCTAGCAAAAAAAATTGTGTAAGACCGTCTCCTTGCTTCAATTGGTGAACTAGTTATGCACAAAGCCTATTCACCCTACTGTATCACCATGAAGGCTTAAACCAGCATTTTAAGCCATGCAGGGAATCAAACCCGGTACCCTTAGCTCAGTAGGTAGACACGCTCCCGACAGATATAAGTAATCAGACCCAAATATTCTGAAATTATTTATTATATAAACACACATCTTATAAATTAACTTAAATCTGAACAGGTATAACACCCAGTGTCTCGGCTTTTAATTTATTATTGTGAAAGGGGAAACCCACACTTCAACAATGATTAATTTTTCGACCATGTCGGGAATTTGAACCAGGGCCCTTCACTAAGGTGTCAGAATATTCAAAAGAAATATATTTTATACATACTTTTATGAATTTGGTACACAGGTTTCCAAATTAATTGATCAGAATAATCTCTTAGGGAGTCCAGTATACAAAAAAACAGAGTAAATCGGTATTCATTTTAGTTTTTTTTATCAAAGCTAATGACTCTTGGATGTATACATAATTTGCTTGTTTATATTTTAGGAGTACAGTAATTTCTAGGTTCAAGGTAGTTTGTATATAAATAAGAAAAACATCAATCATTGGTAATAGTTATATTATTGATACCCTCAAAATGATGGTATGAGCATTGCCCTATTCAGGAATTTTTTTTAGAGAGGGGTGTCAAGACTTTTAAAGTTTTTAGTTTATACATTGCGTCACACCACCCATTCGTAGTATCCTATAAGGCTAAGGAAGATAGAATTTAGAAAATATACCAGAATTTTCTTAAGAGAGTGGGATTACCTTTAGTAAAAACTGCTTCAACACACTCGACTTTGATTCTGACACCGAAACTCCATTCTCATGGGGAGTGAAACTTTATACCATTCAACACGTGTTTCAGAAAATAATTGTGGGGACTATTAGAGGGAGTAAGACAAATCAAAATAGAATTTTTCTGATACAATTAGATCTTTATTAAAATTAATGCATTTTCCTAATAATTATCAAAAAGTATTGATTTTATTGTCCATTTCTTTGAAAAAATTTAGACAGATTGTCTTAAAATATTGAATGTAACCAAAAAAATTAACTATTTATACAAATTGACGAAGGAAAAGGTGACTCAAGTATCTGAATAAAACTTGAATGTTAACAAACATTATTTAATAAACAATATTTTTGCTTATTAAATAGTATTTAGATTTTCAAAAATAAATTTTTGTACTTTCAGAAACAATTTTTACAGTGGAATGTATAAATTGGTTTTCAAAAAAGTTAACTCCTTAGAAGTTTATAACTCACAAACAAACAATAATAAGATATTTTTGTTTAATTATCATAACAAGCAATAGTCACAACTCTTTATTAGAAGAAAATAGTGTATTTTGTTGGTTGTAGTAAAATAAAATTAAACCATTTTTAACTCCTAATAACCAGTGGCTTAGAAGGGTAGGAGTCTTATTTACTCTTCCTCCATTTTTATTTATAAAATGTAATTTGAACTTATACTAACGCAACTCAGTCTACCACTGTGTTAACTACAGGGAGTTTGATTTACTAAAATATGCTTAAGGGACCAATCGTTTAGATGGATATGTGTGGTAGTTAAAATAACATTTTAGTATTTTTTACCCGTCCCTTAGCTCTTATCCAACTTACACAGTAACAGAATAACATCTTTATTTATTAAGTAACAAATTTAATACAGCTTTATACATTCATGACAAGATTTTTATTCTTTATTATAGCTTTTCGAGAGAGAAAAAGGTTTAACTACAAATGGTACTTCACTTTAAATACAATTTATAAAACTATAATTTTATTATGGATTAGATAAACAATTCAACCCTTTTAATTTCTCTTTGGGTAGCAACCTAAGTCACAACAATATTGCCATCTCCTTCATGTCTTTGATTCTCCAACCAACTTATTTTAAGGATTTAAAGAATAATAATGACATTTTATTGCTAGTTTTTTTTTGACAATCCACAATTGATTAATTTAAACTATTCATAACAACAACAACAACAACAACAAGCAGCAATATTATTTAGGTCTTTTGACAAATACATATGAAAGACGTCTACCATCTAGAAAATAAGTAGGAGCCCTCTCCAAAATAATTCAAGACACGTTGAGAGGCGCTAGAGCGTATATTGACAATGTCTCCACAGTTTTTACCCGGCAATCTTACTCTTCCAGCAAACTCAAGCACAATAACATTAGGTTCATTGGGGGTCTCTTCCGATAGCACAACGTTATAACTTTTGTTTTTCTCTAGTTCGTTTAAGCACTTGACACGATTGTATTCCTATTTCTCGATCAGGTCTAACGCACTGCATAATACCTCCCCTTCCCAACGAGTATCCTGGTGATTAGCATTTGGAGGTGTTTGATGACATTGAATTTTGTGCCGAAAAAGATTGAAGAGCTTTGCGTAGGATCCGCAGCAATTAAATTGCATAATGTCCATTGGAGATGCAGCAAAAGAAATAAACACGCGCTTTACTCACAAACTCTAACGTTGTTTTTTTTTTCAAAATGTCACCTCTAGCTCCGATGATGGCAGCAGAGTACGTCTAGTTTATTAATTAACTTTTAAACATCACACTTTTTCCTCCAAGATAAATCATACAGCGTGCTTTAAATTTAAAGCGCTTACAATCCAAATAATAGATTGACTTTGGAAGGAAAACGTTACCGAAACTGCCCAAACTGAGTATGTAGTCGGCGGGCGTATCACCTATAATTTTAACATTTAAATAATTCTTGTAATTTGTTAAATCCTCAAGATTTACGAGTTCATCGGACTTTACCTCCTCCGGTGGTGGTGGGCACTCAGGTGACTCTGCTGACGGGTAGACAGCCGAATCTGACGGTGCGTACGCCGATTAATCTGACGGTGGGTACGCCGATTAATCTGACGCCTGGTAGGTAGACGCCTCTGACTGCGGGCACGCAGTTGACTCTACTGACTGGTAGACAGACGACTCTGGTGGTGGGTAATCAGGTGAGTCTGATGCCTGGTAGGTAGACGCCTATGGTGGTGGGTACTTGGGTGACCCTGGGGGCGGGTATGCCTGTGACTCTGGGTGTGTGTACGCCTTTGTCTCTGGGGGTGGTAGCGATGGCATCGTGAAGGAAGTTGGTGGATGGTACGGAGCTTGGAAGGGCAGCGGTGGTTAGCCGTGGCAACACAACCACAACGTCCCCCTTGCGGAAATTATACACTGTGCACGTCATATCACACATGTACGTTTCCTTGATTCTCTCGTAGGGTAGTACTTCAATCGCTCTTATCGTGTGACAGGTAGAGTCTCAAAACTCTATGTAGCCTCGCTCCTCTACTTTGTAAATTACCTGTCTATCACTCACCACCACCCTGTGAACATTTTCTACCGTCATATAGGCACGCCCCTCAATCGTATGACCCACCAACATTAAATTAATATAGCCGGATCGAAGCATGGTGAGCGTACTATACTGTTCGAATTAATTGGGACAAACATGTTTTCCTTGTCTGAGTTTATATATGATTACCAGTGATGTCCCGAACCGCCTGAATCCGGTTATATCTGCCTAGAGGCAGTGTGACGGATCGACCTTAACTGTAATTTACCCTTTTGACTGGTTTTAGTGTATCAGTAGTTCAGTTATGAGACTTTAAGTGTGGCAGCTGGTGGTTATAATTTTTCGATCCGTGTATCACGTGTTACTTTTGCTTGTTCAAAGATGGATATTACTCCGAGGAAGTGTTCTAAAATAATCGTTCTTAATGAACACACTTCTATGACCGTGAGAGATATAGCTACGGCAATTGGTGTGGGCAAATCAAGTGTTTCAAGAATTTTAAGAACATTTCAAGATTCCGGATCATCGTCTCCAAAAAAGAAAAGGAAAATGTCGGCGCAAACGGAAAACTACTCCAAGAACTGAGAAAATTCTAATAAGAAATAGCAAAATAAATCCAAGAAAGACAAGCACAGACCTTCGAAGGTATTTATTGGATTATGGTGTTGAAGTGAGTACCGCAACTGTACGGAAAAGGCTTCTGGAAGTTGGTCGTAAAGCAACAAGACCGATGAAAAAAACAGTTTCTAACTCAGAAAATGATGAAAAAACGTTTAGTGTGGACCAAAAAATACCGATCATGGACTGTTAACGACTGGAAGAAGGTGCTTTTCAGTGATAAAACACATTTATGTGTGCATGGATACAAATCAAGTGTAGTTAGACGAAGTGAAAGTGAAACTCTGCGACTAGATCATATCTAAAAGACTGTAAAGCACCCTTCTAAACAGATGTTTTGGGGTTTTTTCACAACAAATGGCACTGGAAGCTTAGTTCCTCTTAAAGGCATGATGAATTCTGTCAAATACATAGAAATATTACGCAGTAGGATTGTTACATTCATGAAAACATTTGATGGAACATTTCAACATGACTTGGCTCCTTGTCACACTTCGAAATTGGTCCAGACTTTTATAGGGGAAAATAAAATAAAAGTGCTTGATTGGTCTGGTAATTCACCAGACCTAAATCCCATTGAGAACTTATGGCATATTCTCAAGAATCGCTTAGCTAAGATGAATTGAACGACAACAGAACAAATGATAAAAAGTGCTATACAAGTGTGGTTTCATGATGATGAATTCAAGAACATGTGCGCTACACTAGTGGAGTCAATGCAAAGACGTGTTGAAGAGGTCATTTATGCTAAAGGAGGACATACTTCGTACTAATATAGAGATTTATCAGTCTACTTAAGGTGTGTAATGATTAAAAACTATGTTTTTAGAAAAAATAGGTTTTTTTTCTCTTTGTCCCAATTAATTCGAACACTACAGTACCTTAGAGCTAAACGTTATGTAGGGTTCACGATGCACATGTATTAACGGCCCCACTGCCCGATATTGTTGTTGTTAACTGCTTGCCTCTTAAACGCGTTCAAAGTTCACAATGGTAGGTGAACCGGGTTTTTCTTCGGCGCAGGTAAATACCAGTTTTTCTTTATTTAACTTAAACACGTCTTCATCTGTTAGAGTACCAAAACAGCAGGGTAAAAATACACAAAACCCGCCATCTAGATAGGCTAATAGGCGTCTCCTGAACTTTGTATTCACCGCTTTTAATTTATTCACCGGTTATTTTTGATCAACGGTTAGGTCACACAATTTTACGGTCTGCACTGCGTCAAAAATATTTACCAGCTGCTGTAACTTGTCCATCTTGAGCTGCTCTACAAACGATTATAAATAGACAACCAAGTGGTGGCCCCTCTTTATACCCTCCCTCCCTCGTTCAACGTCACGAGAAGAACAGGGTCACGATCTATTCTTGTCTCGACTTGTCCGCCCACCAACCTGGCGCCCGGGAAAACCCCGTTGCCCGGGTAAATGACCTCAATATCTATTCTTGTCTCAACTCGTCTTGTTGGACCGCCATGCTGCTGCCAGGGAGAACCCAGGTTGCTGAGGTCACAACCGATTCTTGTCCTGACTTGCCTTGTCTTTCCTCTAACATGGCACCAGGGAAAACCAATGTGCCATCATTCGTGGGCACGATTTATTCTTGTCTTGATGACCCGCCAAACTTTCGCCATGTATTCAGCCCTGTTATATATTATTTAGTCAATATATATTTACGGCCATTAAATAATTGTATTACTTATGAATTTTTATATACGGAAACATTAAATTTCTTTGTTGTTTAAGAAGTATTGGGGGTTGGGTACACGTTATGGCGGTTGGAGGTAATGGATTAATATCTCGCTCGGGGGAGGGTGGTTTTATACTATCCCTCACACCACATAAACTCTGGAACAATTCTACCTTACTCCTCCGGTCCATGACAGATACACACATCCGTGCATTGTGAAAGACGATACCAAACAAACAATTTTGGTAGACTTTTGTGACGGGGATAGCGGCCCCTAACTGAGGATTCCGTGGCCCCTGATTGTGCATAATTATAGCTGTGTCAATGCTCTCTAGCGGTGAAAAAACCCAGGGGTTGCGATAACGTCATTGGGAAAACTCATTGCCTGGGTCAATGACCTCGATATGTACTCTTGTCTCAACTTGTCTTGTCTGCCCGTCAACCTGGCGCCAGGGTTGCGACATAACACGCAATAATTACGTCATTGGGAAAACCCAAGTTTGTTGAGGTCGCGATCTATTCTTGTCTTGTCGACCCGGCAGACTGGCGCCAGGTTTGCGAAGGAGGAGGGGGGTCTCAAGGCAGGGGAACCATTTATCACACTCTAGTCACGACAGCCATAGCGCGAGGTTCGTGCTGCTTGTTCCGGGACAGGGCCAATGTTCATTCTAGCCCCCCCAACCACCATAGCGCGAGGTTCTAATAAACAAATCGATGAATATAAACTCCAACAACTCTATCCTACCAATTAATTAATTAACAATAATTAATCATCAAGAACCAACATGTCCGGGGTTTTTTTGCTGTAGGGGAGGATAAGAGGGGCAGGAGGAAGGGGGAAGGAGGCTTTTTATAGAAGCCAATCAGAGAGCAAGGAGGCGTGGTCAAGTGAATAGTTTCAACCAATAGCAGCTTGTTTTACCCGGTCGACTGGGCTATTCTCTCATGTTTTAAATATAGTATTATAAGATTTCACACTAGTTTAATGAAAAGTGAAATTTTACTCCTCTGTACCTCAATATTTGGATGGAAAAAAGGGAATTCCTTCTATAAAATTACTGGAAAATACAGATAGATGTGTAGTAAGTAAAAAAATAGTGACCCTGCCTGTGGATAAATGAAAGCTTTAGTAGCTTTTTGAACTTTCAGTTGGGGGTGTGACTATAGCGGGCATAATCTTATAGTTAAACTTCCAGGGAAAATAATATAAATACTTATTATTGTTATTATTACTATTGCAAATACACTAACTAAAAATGTAATAACCGCATCGGTGAGCAGGCAGATAAAATTTCAGGTGCATATAGTTTAGTCTTTCGGTGACGGCAATGTCGGGGATCGAGTTTCAGCCGAGTGCTCTGAGGCTGGTTTACTTAAATATATTCTCCACTATCTCACAAAGGATCAAATTTCATTTTCATCTTCATTAATGTAAATACGTTTGTATCCCAGAAGGGTAGGAAGATTCGATGGAAAAAAACAATAATCTTGTAAATTTATATTTTAAATGTAGTGATATATTTTACGTATAGTTAAAGAATGGAATATTTTTCTCTGATAAATAGATTAAAATGTATACAAGGTAAAGAAGCACACGAAAACCTAATAGGAACAAACAAAAATACATAAAAGTAATGGTTTTAACAGTGAAAACCATAACAGTATGTCCACTTTAAATTGCTCCCGTAAGGGACCTGGTGGTCTAGGGGTAAGGTGTCAGACTTCTGTGTGGGGGGTCCGGGGTTCAATCCTCGGTCCCGGCACAGATTTATCTGATTACCAAACCCTTCCTTCACCTCTGACAAGACTTCTTGTGAATGTGGGGAATGCCAGGCCTCCACCGTGGTTCGGATTCCACGTTAAACTGTAGGTCCTCCATTTCACCTCACAATCACCCTACCATTACACATTAACGTAAAAGCGTATAACCCGAACGGGTAGTAAGACGTGGTGCTAATAATAATAATAATAATAATATATTGCTCTCACTAGACGAAGTGATAAAGTCTGCCCTAAAAAGAAACAACCCGCCACTCTTCCTTCTACTGACCTAGATATTCTTTCATGGAACTCTTCACAGTAGATTGAAAAACGCACAGAGTAATAAAATTTTCTAAAAGAGGAATCCATAACACAACATGAAAGAGGTAAATAAAGTGTGCGTAGAACCATAAGAAACACAAATAGAAAAAAAATTAAAGATAGTGTTACAAGAAAAACAACTAACTATCAAATGGCGGGTACGTGGAAAAGGAGACGGTCTCGTCTTATCTAGTTTACCAATTATAAGAAAGTAAAGCTTCGAATAACTGCGGAGTGCAATGAGTTTTACTTTACTAAATGGTTTACCCAAAAATGCTGGTACATTCCCTATTAAATTCTACTTTTCTCATTCATATTTAATTAATGTGAACATTAAAATATTCTAGACGAGAAATAAGACGCAGAGCTTGGGGAAAAGGTAAACAAACAAGATGAAACTAGAGAATAAAATAGAGTAGGTGTGAGTAAAGTAATTTTATTATCTTTTTATTTTTGACGTATCATGTTGCTATATATATATATATATATATATTGAGGTAAGGTGTGCTCCATTTTACAAAGTGGTGTATTGATTATCACCCTGCGGTTGTTTCGCCCTCTAAGTGAGAATGGGAGAAAGATGACATTGCGTGCCTTTTAATAAAGAGCAGTCTCTCTATTAAGAATGAACACCCAATGAAAATAATAATACACGCTTTATCAGCGTACACAAGTCATTTTGAAACTGGCTTTATAGTCCTTCAATAATATGTTTTTCACCGTGTCTTAGTACTCGTTTTGGGTATATGTAAGCATATTAATTACTCTTATGCCCGCTTCGGTGGCTGCGTGGTCTAACCCAACGTGCTACCCTTGCAATAGGCTAGACTTCCGATGATGAGGAGATCGAGGTTTGAATCTTAGTCCAGTGTACTGGGAGGGGGGGGGGATGTTCTTAAAAGATTTTACACTCTCCCTACATACAAATGCTGGTGCACTGCCTATTAATTTAGCCTTCCTAATCTCCAAAATCATTATCGTAATTAGTACATAAGCGTATAATCCAAACGTGTAGTAAAACTCGGTGCTAAAAAAAAATAATCTGTTGATGTAAGAATTATGAGAGTATCATTATAGATTAAATGTACCCGCAATTGTGTAGAGCGAGAGTAGGATACTATTTAGAAAATGCAATCCTTAGTATACACACCGGTGATTTAAACTTCGACCTCCCGTTCACTGTAAAACCAAACTAAAAGAGCTTGAAATTTAGACCATGTATCCATAGGTGCCTATTAATAAATGTTAATCTCTTTTTTTTTTGCCCTACTTTCTTACTACCCCTTTGGAATATCCTTCGCATTTAATTACGCTATTTGGGTAGGGTGGAATTTATAAGTAATGTACCAGCATTTTTGTGGAGAAAGAGTAAGAAACCATTTATTAAAAACCACCGTCAGTACATCCGGTTGGGATTTGAGCCTAAAACTTCCATCACTAATAAATCAGATTAGATGAGTTTTATATTTAGTCATCATGCCTACCTATGTGGGTTGAATGGTAACACAACGACCTGGAGTTGGTTTTAGTCTTAAAATTAATCAAGATAAGTTGTTAATTGTCGTCGCACTGACACTATAGCGAATGCAAACAATAACAAACTATAAAGACAATAAATACTAAAACTGTTGAGGGAAGAAGAATTTTATGCTAAGAGACTTGAAATGTAACCCACACAGTTCTCACTATAAAGGATGAATTTTATAGTATATAGTCTATAATTTTATAGTCTTATAGCAGGCAGTTCAGATTGAATGGGGATTGGCTGACAGCCGAATCACAACCTTATAGAGAAATTCCGATATCTTCTGGTAAATAAGTATACGGCTTGTAGGGGGTGACAAGACGCAAGACACAAGACGCAATTAACTTGGGGTCGGTGACGCCAAATGGCTGAGCTACGAAACGTCAAAGTTGGCGTTTTATTCTTGTGAGGGAGGCAACACATGCAGCACGCTACATAAATTAACACGAGCCCCCCCATCACCTTCTTTCCTGATACACACGATGGTGACAGCGTAACTAAACCCTGATTTTAGTTGGAAGAGCAGTAGAAAACATTCATACATATTTATTAGCAGCCATCATTGAACACATTTTACAATAGCATTATAGTTATAATATAGTTAAGAAAATTCTGGGAGCTGAAGTAAGATGCAGAGGACAGGGCGCATTGGAGATCTAAGGTTCACTGACAAAAGTAATTGACCTATCGTAAGACAAAACACCTAATAATATTATTAATTATTATTATTATCGATAATATCTATCAAAAGGTACAGCTGCAGATAACATGACTTGTTTTATGAATATATTAAAATCGTTTTAATAACTTTAGTAACTAAATGCTATTGTTCTTCCTACAAAAATCCTATTATAGCTATAATCTACACCCCACTCGCCTTGTTATGTGTGACGATATATAAGTTGCCTACCCTCCAGGCGTATACAGCACCCACTTTGACGTCTCTTAGAGGCACCATTTAGAGTCGCCAACTCCAAGTTCATTATGTAGAAATATTCCTCTCGGCACCACCTATATCCCGTATAGTATTTTACCTGGAGATCTGAATAGCTCTGTATGTGTGTTTACATCAATTATTGTTCCCAGCCTGTATCCTTGATCAGTTTTATTATTCAAGTCACATATTTTCCCCCTACAGGCTCGCTAGGCCTATCGTAGCTTCATATACCTTATAATCCAACTTAAGACTAGGACAGGCAAAACATTCAGTCCCTAGCCGTAAATTTATCAATGTGAGAGTGTAAGCCCATATTTTTTTTATCAATGATAAATTTTCGGATATGCCACAAATCGATCCCGGGACCCTTTGCTCACTAGGCAGACACGCTGCCGACTGAGCTAAGGTGTTGGCTCTGAATGAACAGTTTTAAATCCGACACATACATTTTGGATCGCACACTATGGTTTATCACATTGTATCGTGCCACACCGTACCGGCTAGGAAAATAATCCTGATTAGAGTTTTCCTCCTTTTTCAAATATTAATTATTTTTGAACACGCTTCGGCGGCCGCATGGTTTAAAGCACTACTCTTGCAGTAGACTATACTGCCATTGTCAGGGAGATCGAGGTTCGAATCTCGGTCGGGTGTATTTAGAGAGGTTTTCCAAAAGTTGTTTTCCACTCTACCTCCAAGCAAATGTGGGTATGAATTCCTTTAAATATAGTCATCATAATCCCTAACACCATTAGCGTAATTAGTAAATAAGCATGTAACCCAAAAGGGTAGTAAGACACGATGATAAAAAACTAAAGTATTTCAAGTAGTAAGTTATTGTAGACTGCCTACCAGCGCTAGAGGCTCTCTTTAGAAATCGTGTTACCTTGGAAGCGTTAGAGCCCAGTCTTCTTCTCCTCTTGTTGTAGTTTATAAGGAACTTGAGTCGGTTGCATTCGTCAAACGAACACTTGTCTGTCACAGAGTACATGAGAATGAAGGCCTCTGCCCATCGTATGTTGGCCTCCAGCGTCAAACACTCGCTCTCCTGCTAGACAACACACATTTCAATTAACATGTTTTACTAGCACTAATACACCCTGGACCAGATTTAGAACTGTGGAAGTCCCGGGGCTGGGAAAAATTGGAGACCTCAAAATTAAATAAATATTTTTCTTTTCAGCGTTTCGGCATTTTCAATTTATAAAACTAATTGTTTAAAGATCAATATTAAAAATATATGACTTATGAAAGGAAATCTTGTCAACAAAATACATTAGATTTATGATTCCATATTATGTAGCCACTAGACTCACGGCAATCCAGGGGTGTTGTTTATGTGTGTTTTTTGTTTGTTTTTTTAGCACCGCGTCTCGCTGTCAGTTCGGATAATATGCATATATTCTAATAACGCTCATGTATTTTAGGGATTAGGAAGGTTATATTAATAGGAAGTGTATGAGCATCCACGTAAATGGAAAGTGGAAAACCATTTTGGAAAAACCACCCTCAGTAGCCCCGAATGAGATTCGAACCTCGATCTCCCTGTTGTTATGTTTTAGGAATCACATTAAGAAATATTTGTTTTCCACACGTATCTTTAGTAATTAAATAATATTTTGTTATAAATAAACACAAATTGATATTGTAGGCAAGGTTATACACTAAACAAAATATGTTACCATTAACACAATCTATAGAACCAAAAGTGAAGCTATTTTGTACTGAAACCGTCGATGAGGCCCTGGGGTATTAGCTTATTATCCCCCCCCCACACACACTCAAATCCTGCTCTAATCACACCAAGTTTAAGAGACTACAATGAGGCCCCAAATGAGTGTCCAAAAATGTCTTGAAACAAGACAAATTTATCAGCAATAAAAAATATTAAAAAATTATTCGTTTCAAAATTCCTAAAAGTATATTTACCTATTTGGTATATTTTATTTTCACGACACGTAAAAAAATTGAAACATTATTAAAAAAAGTCTTATAATTTTAAGGTTTCTAAAGGTAAATTTCCAAAAATTAAACTAATTCCTTAAAAATTATACCCCAATTTTCTCACGAATAGACATATTTGACAAATCAAAAAAGTAACTAGGTATATTCTCAAATATTTATAAACCCCATCATTTTATTTGCAGCTGTTCCTTTTTAAGTGAACAATGAAAATAATGGGGGCCGCAATTCTAAAAGTTTAATAGTTTCACCACCTTAAATAGAAAAATATCAATTTTAAAACCCTTAATATGAAAAAATAAAACAACATGAATTGTTAAGACTTATGATTTATTTATCTTTTACCAACATTTTGAAAATTATACTAGCATTAAGTGCATGATCGGTCGGGTGAACTAGGGGTGGTTTTTCTTTAATGGTTTTCCACCCTCCCTTCACGCAAATGCGGGTTCACTTCCTCTAATTCGACCTTCCCAATCTCTAATCCACTAGAGTAATTAGTACTTAAAGCGTATAACCCGAACGGGTAGTAAGACGCGGTGCTAAATAAAAAAAATAAATTAAGTGCATGAGTGAAGTAACGTTTAAAATAGCTGACAAATTCGTTTCGATAAATGTGATCACTCAGTTGTTTGCTCATTTTCGTGAGTCAAAACACATTTGGGTACTAACAAATATTGCACATATTTGGTGCACAAATTTAACCATTTTAGGAATCGATCTTTGGTGAGAAAGATGTGGTACATCAACCTCTCTTGCTAGATTTAACCAAATTACCAATTTCCAGATGTTGTATTCTTACAACGTTTATAAAAATAATAATCGAGCCACTTTGTTTGTTGGGTCAGAAAAAAGGTTCGTGGGTCGCAGAGAATCATGAATCGATTAACATGTGGCTCGTGGGCCATGGTTTAGAAGGGGTATGACTAGTGACGAAATGTGTCAAGCCACCCTTTAAACATAATATTACCTAGATGGTGTTCCCAGTAAGCTGACGCACAGCTGATAATTTCATTGCAATTTGGCTTATTTATAGCTTGAGGGAAATACATTTACTAAAATTTTTATTTTCATCTTAGATTAACTTTAATAATCATTCTTTGAAATCAACAAATATCTAAAAAATACATTACAATAGGGTATCCATATTCTCTGATTCAGTATCCGTGGTTTACCGCGGTTCAATTTTATTTATTCTTGATTAAATAATTTATTATTATTATTTAGCACGGCGTCTTACTATCTGTTCGGGTTATACGCTTAAGTTCTAACTACGAAAATATATTAGTAATTGTGAAGGCTGAATATAGAGGAAGAGAACCCAAATTTGCGTGGAAGGAGAGGGGATAATAAAAACCATCCCCAGTTCACCCGATCAAGATTCGAACCTCGATCTCCCTGTCCTCGGCAGTCTGACTCAACACAAAACTAGAGAGTTAGCCAACTACACCATCGCTCCAAGCGAGAACCAGCCGTATTATCTACATCATAAATCTACTTTGGGCATTGTGCTATAATATCAACATCATCATCTTCATCATCATCTTCATAATCAGTGATCGTCGCAACAAGAAGAATGGAGGATAGTAAGTACACTGTAGTGTACAATACACATTACTGTATTATCCGCGGATATGGGGGCCCTACTATATATTTAAGCTCCATTTGATTTAATTGGTTTCATCTTGCTCGGAAACCTTTATAGTGAGCTTACCACTTGAGTCGAGGACTTATTATGTAGTAGAATCTATGTATGAAGAAAGGAAGGAATCTCACTGTTTAAAGTTACTAAAGCTACTTTCATACGTCAAATCGTAAATTCTGAAATATCCAATTCCAACAAATCCTATCAATGTCAATAAGAAAATATAAAAAGGTATATAGTTATATATTATCAATATTGTGAAAACAAATTATAGTCATAGATGTTCTAAACATATTTTCCTACCACCATTTCACTATAGATTATTAGCAATTGGAAAAACTTTGACAGTATTCCGGCAGCGAATGTTTCTAAGCTTGTATTAAAAATTAGTTCTCTTTGAAAAATAAAAGCATTTATTAATTTTACCATAATTTTTTTTTGCCAAAGATGTACTTGTCCTATTTATTGCACAAATAAATAAATACACTTCTTCAATAGAAATTTTTTCATGCGTTTCGATTTAATAAAGAATTATATTTTAAATGTACTAGCATGTTATTTCAATTTATTTCTATTTATAATTCGTTAAACATTCGCTAATTCCTACATTATTAGTTTGCTTACATGATTATGCTTAATTGTGTTGATTTATTATATTATTATTATTAGCACCACGTCTTACTACCCGTTCGGGCTATACGCACTTACGCTAATGTTTAATGGTAGGGTGATTGTGAGGTGAAATGGAGGACCTACAGTTTAACGTGGAATCCGAACCACGGTGGAGGCCTGGCATTCCCCACATTCACAAGATGTCTTGTCAGAAGTGAAGGAAGGGTTTGGTAATCAGATAAATCTGTGCCGGGACCAAGGATTGAACCCCGGCCGCCAGCATAGAAGTCTGACACCTTACCCCTAGACCACCAGGTCACCCGATTTATTATAGCATCGCGTATTATTACCCGTGTGGGCTGTACTAATTTCGCTAATAGTTTAAGATATTATGAAGGCTATATTAATAGGAAGTGTACTCGCATTTGCGTAGAGGGAGAGTAGAAAACTATTTTGGAAATGCCACCCTCAATATACCCGACCGAGATTCGAACCTCAATCTCTTCACTATCGGCAGTCTAGCCTACTCCAAGAGTAGCGCGCTAGACCACGCGGCTACCAAAGGGGTTTTGTTGATTTTATTGCATGACGGCTTTTCGTTGATAATATGTTAGTGAAGCCGTTTGGAATTCAGTATTGAACTAATTACAGCAACAAAAAATACCAGTGTTCACATAAATGGTAATTCCTTCAGGATTAAACTAGTTATGAACCAAATGTTAATACCGCCGTGTTTATTTCATGCAAACCTGCATTTAAATAACCTACACATGGTTTTGAAAATACAACCATGCGATACTCTATCCCATGTCAGTAACATTGCCATAATAAAACCGTTGTTGAATGCCAAGGGTAGCACAGAAATAGCAGGATTTTGTTTCCACGATAAAACTATAATTTTGTTCCCTTTAATGTTGCCTTTAGCACCAATGGCAATCATTTAACCCCGGCTTACTACATAATTAATTAACTCTGTTGTCAAGGTTTATCAATTTATTGAACGTCACGACTAACTTGGTGTTTTCAAACGACATTTCATTTCAATTTCAAATTATATTCAAACAGGTCGAGTGTGTATTTGAAAAGCGAAAATTGGTCTATTTGTATGGATTTTATTGCTCTTAATTTCGAATTTGAATAGTTATTTTAGTTGATTTCATGCATTAGTAGCAGATTATCGAGAGCACTAAATATTTACGCCCAACACCCGTTGCGCTTTGCTTTTATTTTCATTGGGGTGTTTAACTTGCAGTTTCTAAAAATTCAAATTATACAACCACTCGAATTACAAACTCACAGGACACAACTCTAGGCTCTTAGATATGTATTACAGTTCAATTTTCATAAGAAAGATCTTTATTATTATTATTATTATTAATATTATTATTAGCACCGCGTCTTACTACCCGTTCGGGTTATACGCACTTACGCTAATGTGTAATGGTAGGGTGATTGTGAGATGAAATGGAGGACCTACAGTTTAACGTGGAATCCGAACCACGGTGGAGGCCTGTCATTCCCCACATTCACAAGATGTCTTGTCAGAGGTGAAGGAAAGGTTTGGTATTCAAATAAATATGTGCTGGGATCGAAGATTGAACCCCGGCCACCAGCACAGAAGTGTGACACCTTACCCCTAGACCGCCAGGTCACCGATCTTTAACAAAATACAAACATTATTTTTTGGGTCAAAATTGATAATATGTGACCATATTATTAGTGTTATTTTATAGTAATTTATAATACGAGTATCTATAAAAGTGATAGCTGCAGATCATATGACTTTAAGTATGATTATGTGAAAGTAGAACCAGTAACTTTTCTATTTGTCCTATTAAAATTGTGATCACACAAATAAATAGTAAATATTTTTGTTTTGTTGGTACCGTTAGCCCTTCATACCATATTCCCACAGATTATTTAAACACTAAGACGGGCTTGTACCTCTTGCTGACATGTCAGCCGGAANGGGGGGGGGGGGGGGGGGAGGGGGAGGATTTATTTAGGTTTTTTATTTCATGTGTATCGTAAACTGATACGTGAAGGCTATCCACAGGCTCAGTCCTGATAGCTGAATACAATTAAACCAAGTGAAAAATGGCAGCCTGGACAAGGGAATTGAACCCGGGGAATTTGGATTTGCATGACAGAGCTCTAAAACTGAATCTTCAGTGGCTGAGCTCAGCGTTAGAGCAATGTCACGCAAAGCCAAAGGCCTTGGGTTAGATTCTCGTGTTTAGGTTGTCATTCTTGATTTCATTGAATTTTTATCAGGTGTTTGCAACTTCTTAGTTAATTTATAATTTTAAGATTATTTAAAATAATAATATGAGAACTGGTGCTGTTGCATTTTTGCAACATTCTATAATGTCCAAAATAGTTATCAAAAACACATGCTTTAATACATAATATTATTAAATAAATAATTGAATAATATTGTAGTTTTGTAAATTTTACTAAAAAAAAGAAAGTTACAATAATGCTAAACTATTACAAAAACATGGCTTTAAAAAACTTTTATTCCTTGAGTTCCTTCCTTCAATTCATATTTTTATATACAATATTGACCGCACGTGGATAGAAACCACAGCTACAGCGAAAATGCAACATCACCAGTCCCCAAAGATTAATATGTTGAATTTATTTATACTCGTACGCTCAACACCAAGGCTGTTAACGACTTATTTTAATAAATAGGTTTTGAGATAGGTATTGCAATCACATTAGTGAGGGTAAGGGATGGGAAAACCAAAGTGATAAAATACATGTAGAAAATTCCTTTGATGGTCGCATGGTATAAACCTCTAAGTTCTGGTTTCTAAAAACAGCCGGCTGTACTGATGGTGCTTTTTACTTAAAGGTTAACTACTTAACCTCCAAGAAAATATCGGTACATTCCATTTAAGTTATTCCTTTCTCATTCTAAAAACATTAGTGTAAGTATGTGGATAGCCCACACGAGTAGTAAAATGTAGTGCACAAAACAAAATGTGTAAAATCACTCCTTGTGAACCCAGATTAGATTCGAACCTCCCAATCACTGACAATACAGTATATTGAAAACTTTGCGCATTGATCCTTACCTTTGGTTGAGATCCCGGGCATGTTGAATGCCTAGAAAATAATCTTGTTAATCTATTCCTTTTATATTATATTTAATAATTTTTTATCTCACTAAGAAGCTACCAACCAATTAAATAATAAGATCAGAGGAGACAAGGTTTGTGTTATAAGGCTAAATTTTAAATAAATGAAACAAAATTCAGCTGTAGTTAATATGGGAATAAACTTTTTAGATGAATAAATTTCACATGGTATCAATAATGGGATTTTCAACAGTGATTTTCTGCGTATAGCCCGAACGGGTACTAAAATGGGGTAAGAATAAAGCTATTTTTACTGCAGTTACTTCTTTTTGTTTCTTAGGTCATGCTAATCATCACCTTGAATTTTGATTTTCTCATCTTGTGATCTTAAATTAGTTTTAAGCTGCGGATAGTCGGAAAGAAAAATAAAACACTCACCAAATAAATATAATGTATAAGTTAAAAATACTTTAAACCATAATAAATAAACGGCTGAGCAAAAATAATCCATAGCTTTTGACGAACCTAGATGTTAATGACTTGTTGACGGATCGAATGACTGAAAAATTATTAATTTTTGTTTCAATCGTTTGTGCTACATTTTTGCTCATAAGTATTTGAACATATTGAAAAAAACAATAAAACAAAAAAAAAAATTTAGGTCATTTAGTTATCCTCTATTTGCGTTTCTATGTGCCCGGATAGCCCAATGTACTATAAAATTTAGAATCTAATGAAGCATTTAATGTGTTGATCAAACTTGAGTTCAAAATAGCCCACCACATAATGAAAAACACAAAATTAATTTTGTGCTCATATGTGCCTGAACATGAATATTTGCGCTCTAAAATTAGTAATTTTAGAAAATATTTAATATGTTTGGTCAACTTTAGTGCAAGCTATAGACCATACTCTACTTTTAAAAACATAACGTGGCGAGATTTAATTAATTCTATACGATTGGAAGGAACTCAAGATTTTTACATGTTACGTGATAGGTTGACCTCAATTTGAACAGATTCGTGAAATTTTTGATAAAATGCTTAATTTGAAAGCACACGTGGCTATATCTGGGCACATAGAATAACAACTAGAGGACAATAGAACGACAGAAAAAGATCGTTATTTTATTGATTTTTTTTCAATGTGCGATGGGTGTGACTGAGCTCAAGTGGGACAACCACATTTAAATGCTAAGATCTAATTTTACAGCCCAAAAGTTTATGTTTGGACAAATCCCATGGGAAAACCGGTAATGTGGTGGGTTAGTTCAAGTTACGTCTGTAATTGAGCTTTGAAAAGGAAACTTTATCAACATGTAGAAGGAAACTCGCAAACCTGTTTCATTGACATTAGAAGTAGAACGCCCTTTAATGCATATCAATGGCACAATCGAAGGTCACATTATTCGTGAGTCAAAGTGTCAAAGAGAAAACACCTTTGTTTTTTAATTTGCTTGTCTAGCACACCGAAACCCACATAGGTGGCTACGTCATCAAGGACATCAGTCTCAAATAGTATTGTTTATCAGGGATGGGGAGGTATGATTTGAATCCCGGTCATATTTACTGTGGGTGTTTTTTTTTATTATTTTGGTTTCCTACTCTCCCTCCACAAAATTACAGGTGCATTTATTCAAAATTGTATTTCGTATTACTACTCCATTAGTGTAAATCATAAGGTTACCCAGATGGGTAGAAAAACTTAATGTGCGAGGTCATTAATTTCATCTTGAAAGTTTAATCATGGTAAATGTAGCAATTTTTCCCCTTAGTGTATGTCTCCATTAATGGGTTGTTACAACCCCTGTGGACAATTTTCACTATTTATTTATATAGACTTACATTAGTTATTATAGCAAAATATAACAAACTGACTGCATAGTCATTCAAAATATTTTTACCTTTTATTAATAATAATGATAATATCAATACTAATGAGTCTTGAATCCGAGGGTTGGTCCTTCCTAGCGATTTGGAGCTGGGCATATCTCTGAGCTCTCCGTCAATATGAGAATTATTAGTTTAATGAAAGTGTCATTAAGTGTTTCAAGAAACATTTACCTCACCGCAAAAGCATTTTATTTCACAATTTTCTAAAATAAATATTTAGATTTCACTTCCAATGACGGGGAGTTTTAGGTCTCATTGTATAATATTATATAATTCAGTAATACTCGAATAATTAATAATTCTTTGTTAAAAAATCAATTTTCCAACATATTGAACTATTCAAATACTTACCTCAAACTATGAAACTGATGTTTCTCTCCCTCAAATCGGCGTAATAGTAATAAGATAAATTTGTTTGACTCTCCCCCCTCCCCCAAACAAGGTCTGTAACCCTGCCTGTCTATTGGGTGGTATATGACTCACGTGAGGCTGCCCCGCTGTGTCCAGGATCTCGAAGAACACCATCTCGTTATCCATGACCGTGTGGAATGTGTACACCTTCTCGAGGTTAGGGTCGTACTCGCCGATGTAACGCCTCGTGATGAATCTCACCACCAAGGCTGGGAGTACAATAAGCACAGCTTGTCTTACATAAACACTGTGCGGGTAGGGATGAGGAAGGGGGAGTTTAGAGGAGGTGCACCCGCATTTATGTGGAGAAAAAATGATAAATAATTTAGAAGAATACACTTTTAGTAGTTTAATTTTTTTATTAGCGTGGCCTACTACCCATTTGGATTAGACCCAAATGGAGTAGTTACGCTAACGTGCTAGGGATTAGGTATGTTGAATTAAGAATAAATGTACCCACATCTGCGTAGAGGGAAAGTGTAAGCTATCTACGAAAATAAGGTCATAGCCGTATTTGCGCCCTGGTCACCGCAACAAAAACATCGCGACTAGGTTGCAAGTTATGGCACTAACCCACGTGACCAACTGTGAGAGGCTTGTTGTTGTTTACAGGCGCATACGCTCGCTCAGTTCGGTACACAGACAAAGGTGCCAGTCTCAGCTGGTCTGGTTTGCCAGTAGCTGGGATATTGGGATTTGAATCTAAGTTGGGTGAACTGGGGTGATTTTTCCTGGTTAGTTTCCCACTTTCTCTCCACATAAATATTGGGTACACTTACTCTAAACTCTACCTCCAACACGTATAACCTATTAGTAGGAATATAAACATATTTTGACGTGTAGTGAAACTCATACCATTGGAAGAAAAAAAAAGGGCAATTAATTCACACGGGGGGCTATTAGCGTTTAGGATCCCATGTAGAGTGAAATCAGTATCACTCGTAGCCGCGTTCTTTCACGCCACTTTTACCCTCAATCGGATTCGAACCAAAGTATTTCAGAGATTGGTTTGGTATTGGTCGGTATCACAACATCGTAACGATATTGACTGTAGTCAAGATCTACATTAGTGGTCACATGATCTTAGGAGTCAGCCTCACAGCTGACTGGATTTCACGTACCAGGTAGGTCGAAATTATAATTTCGAACTCTATGCAGTAGGGTTGATTTTTCCACATGTGACCACGTGGCTAATGAATGTTTTTTTTTAAATCTCCTAGCTCCTACCTCATTAATTCGTTGAATAGTCCTCGTGTTAAAACCTATCAACCAAAATAAAACTTCTAGGACTTAAATACCACTATAACAATGTTGGCTGAAAATGTAATAATGGGAAATTGAATTTGTTCCCATTCGTTTGTTAATATACTAACTTTCGGTGTCCTAGTTGTTGTGTTTTCTCTTGAATCATTCTAGAATATGATGCTAATTGAACGATCATATACATATGGGTGACGCTGGACTATCTCAGAGCCTTGTTCTTAAAAGGGAGTTCCCTTTGTACAGTAAATTTTTCCTAGAAATAACCTTTTAGTAATAACAAATATATTTTTTTGCCGTTAACAATAGATATATTTTACTGTATTATTAGTGTTATTTTATAGGTGTTGATAGTATTTATTAAAAGAGACAGCTGCAGGTCACATGACTTGACACATACATACATGAAAATTGACCTAGTAACATATTTAGATGTCAAATAAGGCTTCTACTATGAAAAATTATACTCTTTTTTACATTATTTTTTCGATTGTTTAATAAATATGGTGGTAACCCTTAGGGGGTACACGTACCACAGGTTTAAAACCATTAAGCTTAGGTATGAAGATGGGCTCCAGCCATGTGGTGGACCTGTAAAACTCTACATGGTTATAACATCAGTGATATGACACCCTTATACCCTAACCTAATAGGTCTATAACTCACCTCGGTGGCGTAATTAGCTAATGCGCTAGTTTCATGTTTAGCTAAGCTGCTGAGGATTGCGAGATTGAGGTTCGAATCTAGGTCGGGTGAGCTAGTGGTGGTTTTTCTTTCATGGTTTTCCACTCTCCGTCCACCCAAATGAGGGCTAACTTCCTCTAAATTCAACCTTTCCAATTCTTAAGCCATTAGCGAAATTAGTACTTAAGCGATTAGCCTAAATGGGTAGTAATACGCAGTGCTAAATTAAATTGGTCTATATTATATTGTTGTAGAAATACCATAAATGAAATAATATACACTGCTACTTAATTGCTCTATAGCATTAAGAGCGTAAGAAACCAATTCATTTTCATGCCAGAATTTAATATCAGATATATTTCAAATAAAAGATGTCTCTTCAATAGTACTATAACTTTACAATGATGTTATTTATTATCTCAAAAAGATGCGAAGAAATGATTAAAATTAGAAAATTTATCTCATGTAAAGTAATTTCAAGGTAATTTTCACTAGAAAATGAGAATTGCCAATCTGTTTATATTGATAATCAGTTTCTAGATATAAAATGTAATTAAGATAGCTAAAACAAATTTCAAAAAACTCATATTTTTTCTTTTTTTGCTCTTCGGTAAACTACCCTTAAATTTTGGGTTGAACATATAATTAAAATAAAATCCTAGATACCAGGTTTTAGCCCAATCGGTAAAACAGTCTCAGCTCTAGTAATTAGTACATAAGCGTATAACCCGAACGGTTTGTCAAACGCAGTACTAAAAAAAGTAAACTGTTTTGATACCCCTTGCAATTGTTGCTTCCTAGTGAGATATTTGGATACCCCTCGTATTATGTTCTTCAATAAGCTGTTTTGACATCCCTTACAATTGTAGCTCCTTAATGAGATACAATGGCACCCCTAGTATTGATGTTTTTCAGTAATCTGTGTTGATAGCTATTAGGCTAAAATTGATACTTTCTAATTATACATTATGACAGCTCTTGCAATTGTTGCTTCTTAATGAGATATTACGACGCCCCTCATATTGATATTCTTCAGTAAGCTGTGTTGAGAGCTCTTACAATTGTTGCTTCCTAGTGAGATATTTTGACAGCCCTTGGATTGAAAGTCTTCAGTAAATTGTGTTGAGAGCTCTTATAATTGTTGCTCCCTAATGAGATATTTTGACAGCCCTTGGATTTATATTCTTCAGTAAGCTGTGTTGAGAGCTCTTATAATTGTTGCTCCCTAACGAGATATTTTGACAGCCCTTGGATTTATATTCTTCAGTAAGCTGTGTTGAGAGCTCTTATAATTGTTGCTCCCTAGTGAGATTTTTGACAGC